>JAJJMC010000167.1:325107-510926 GCA_023531435.1 Papaver californicum | reverse complement strand
CGTGATGCATGATCCAATGCATCACTAAGCCGAAGTTGCATAAGTGAGGGCATCATATTGCAAATGAACTATATGCCGTGATGCATTATCAAATGCATCACCGAGCCAAGAATGCATCACCGCGATGCATTAGCGTGTTTAAGTGTAGCTTACCCGAGAATGTTTCGATTGGCTTTGGCAAGAAATCTTCATTTCGGCCTTGCAGTCGATAGATGACACCTCCAATTCAATTTTTTATTTGTAGAAATGCGAATAAAACATATATAGGGAGGGGAAGTTGGATGAAGAAATGAAAGCATTGCCATTTGTAGCTTACCCGAGAATGCTTTGCTTAGCTTTGATGCTTACCTAAGAAAGCTTTATTTTGGCTTTGATGCTTACCTAAGAAAGCTTCATTTTCGTCTTTGATGCTTACCTGAGGTCCCGATGTTTGGCTTTGGAAAAAAATCTTCATTTTCGTCCTTGCAGTCGATGGATGACCCTTGTCATTCAAATATTTATTTGTAGAAATCCGAATATAACATATATAGGGAGGGAGCTTTGCTTGAATGTGCATGAGCGGTAATGCACATATAAATACGATGTAGCCAATACGTTGGAGCATACTTGATGCATAAGCATCAATATGCTGGTAGCTTAACCAATGAAGCTTGAATGTGCATGAGCGGTAATACACAATATGTTGAAGCGTACTTGATGCTATAACATCAATATGCATATAGCTTATCCTATAAAGCTTGAATTATGCGAAAACATCATTCAATCGTGCTACATACTTGAGAATGTATATTTGCATAAAATAACGATAGTCATGCACAAGCTCTCGAAAGCTTCGGCCTACACAGACTAGGCTCTGCTTGGAATTTGTCCTTGCGATGAAGTTGGAATCGAAGTTGGCTTTCCCTTAATAGGCTTAAGTTGCTAGTTACTTTCGAATTGACCCTTGATGAACTACGGTCATGCTTGATCCCATCAAGGTACGGGTTGGGTCCATAGCCAGCCGCAATGCAATGCATTAAGATGTAGCACCTTGTCGCTTATATCATCTAATTTGGGAGATGATTGCGACATTAAGGTAACTCATATCATCTGGCTCGGCAAAACTAAGCAAGAGATGATTGTTGCCACACTTAATGGGGTAGTTGCAATTCCATTTGATGGATTGTTCATACTTCCTAGCAATAGTTGCAGCATGGAATAACCCTTGGTCGAATAAGGGTAAGTTGGAATAACCCTTGGTAGAATAAGGGTAAGTTGGATTAACCCTAGGTAGAATAAGGGTAAGTTGGAATAGTATGCTAGTCCAAGGTATGAGTTAGGCCTGGACCAAAATTGTACTTTGGTGATGCTTGTCAAAAGCATTCACTATGGGCTTTAATGGTCTTGCACCCTTTGTAGGTCAAGGGTGAGTTGGAACGATATGGAGACTACGGTCTGAGTACCATGCTTGCAAAGCATGTTTGGAAAGGAAAATATACCTGGAACGGTATAAACGTAGCTTGAATGATGTGGGAACTATATTTCGAGTATAATGCTTACAAGGCATGCTTGGAAAGCAAAAAATTTACCCTCACTTTCCAGCGAGAAGTTAAGCTTTAAGGTCCGGTTACTCTCTTATAAATCACGCATCGGGGAGTTCTGGCCTGCCCAGCGCAACGTGCGGGAGGCGGAATTTTCCTTTCTTTGGCACCATATCTCCTAGACCATCACTCGGAAAAAGACTCCCTTTTAGTATGTTATAGTAGACATATAGGGGAACATGTTATTGTTTAGAACATTTTTCCCCATTCTCCACCAATTGGTATGTTTTCCAAGATGATTATGACAGTACGTCATTAGGTTTTCGACCAATATATGGTTTCGTTGTATTTCGACCAATATTGGGATTTTGGTGCGACCAATATCGGAGACGTGTATTCCAAGTCTACCAATACTAGGGCTTGTCTAATTGGGGCTTCATCTTTGTGTTTGGCGCGTCAATGACTTGGTGTTTAATACCAGAGCAAACTCAAATTATTTTATATATACTAGTGGGAAATCCATCTAGCATCTTGAAATTTATTAATAAAAATTATAGAATATGTGGGAATATTGCAACGAGAGCACAAACACCATTCTAAAATTTTTATACATAGATGGATACTGAGTCATACATTAATCATGATTGTATATATACATATATATATATATATAGAGAGAGAGAGAGAGAAAAAAAGAGAGGGATAGACACCTATCACGACTTACCGTATTCCTAAGATTCTTTGCAGAATGAAAATTTACTAAAGTTTAATATATTATGATACCTGGGTCAGAAACATATTTTTTACGATTTTAGCCTTGGAAAAAAACCCACCGTATAAAGTTAGGAAAGTCATTAACTCTAGACGGTAGGATTTCTTTTTTGAGCTTCGCTAACCATATATTTTCTCTATGTCTTGTATAATTGTCCTTGTAAATATCTGTTAGAAATGAAAGAATAACGATTCATCTTCCCAAACACATCGTTTTATGGCATCAGAGCCAAAAACGATTCAACCTAAAAAACCATAAACCAGTAGTTAATCCCTCTTTTGTCATCGCTAAATATTTGCGCCATGACTGGGAAAGAATCGACATCTAATGATGAACATAAAATTGACCCCACTTCACCATATTACATACATCCTCCAAATCATACGGGTATGAATATTTCTCTGGTGAAATTGAACGGTGATAATTATAAAGAGTGGTCTCGATCGATGCACAACGTATTTTTGAGTAAGGCGAAAACAATCCTTTTTTGGATAGAAAAATTACACAACCCAAAGAAGATGCTCTAAATATTGTAGATTGGTGGAGCGTTAATTCAATGCTTCTTGGATGGATTTTTACATCTATTGAGCCGAATCTGCGATCGACAATAACCTATTACGAGACTGTCAAAGAACTATGGGATGACCTACAACAACGTTTTTCAATTGGTAACGGCCAAGGGCGCTACAGCTACGTTCAGATCTAGCCAAATATAGACTAGATGGACAGAGTGTAGCAGAATATTATGGTCGATTGAAAGCTCTTTGGGAAGAAATCAATAACTATGTTAGGCCTCATATGTGCAGTTCTTGATAGGACTTGATGATACAATATATGGGACTGTTCGCTCTCATGTCATAATTCAAGATCCTCTTTGAGCCGTGTGTATGCTCTAGTCATTCAAGAAGAAAGACATCGAACCATTACCAGAACGCGTGATGTACGTGTCAAAACAGTGGGATTTGCAGTGCAAGCCCGAAAGGCATTAAAAGGACATAATGATGTTCGGAGGTCTTTAATATATATTTGTCGATAATCCAATTTGTAAGAATTGCGGGAAATCAGGAAATGCGATATAAAATTGTTTTAAGGTTGTTGGTTTCCCTGATTGGTGGGTAGGAAATCACGCAAAGGAAGTTCTGAAGGTCATGTAAAAAAATGGGCAAAACTTTGGGCGTGGAAAAACATATCCTCTTGTTGCTAATACCGCACTTACGAATAATGGCGAGCATTCTAGTGGAAACTCCCTTTTATCACAAGACCGAGCACCACTTGCAAATATTCTCAATGATACACAATTAGAAGCAATTGTGAAAAAGTTTAATACTTCAAATAAGGATGGTTCGAAGGAAAAACTTTCTGGTAAGTGGATTCTTGATTCCGAGGCTTCGAGACATATGATCGAGTGTAAAGATTTCTTACTTGAGAAATATCAAATATGGTCATCTTTTGTAGGGCTTATTAATGGCACATATTCATATGCTAACTGCTAAGGAATGGTGTTGGGAAATAACATGGAATTGATTCATATTTTGTTTGTCCCTGATCTGAATTGCAATTTAATTTCATTGGAAAATTTAATTAAAGATTTGCTGTGCATTGTCACATTGACTGATAAGTTATGTTTGATACAGGGCAACACAACGAAGACTTTGATTGGCGTGGGTAAGGAACAAGACGTGGTCTATATCTTTCGCAGTGGAGCACTAGTTACGGCTAATCGAGTCACTGCAGGAGAAAACTATCATTTATGGCATAAACGTTTAGGTCATGCTTCTAATAAAATTGTCTCTTTACTTCCTGGTATGAATAAAGGTGATTGTCAGAAATTTCTCAATGAACTTTGTGATACTTGTTTTAAGCTAAATAGACTCGTAATATGTTTCCCATTGGTACAAATACAACAGATGATTTCTTTGCTTTAGTTCATTGTGATATGTGGGGTGCTTATCGTATTAAGTCTTACTGTGCTGAACATTACTTTCTTTCTATTGTCGATGATTACTCTCGATGCATTTGGGTTTACTTGATGGCACATAAAGCAGAGGTGGTGCAAATTTTTAAGAATTTTTGTGATATCGCAAGGACACAGTTTAATATGTTAGCATATTATCTTCTGTGACCAAGTCATGTTCCAGCACAAGTTGTCCAGGTGTAAAGTCAAATATTCTATCCTAGTCCTTAGAAAATATCTTCTGTATCTTTATCTAGAATATGTGCATATCCTTTTGAGTATCAAAATCTTTATTAAGAATATGTGCATATTTTTTTGAGTATCAAAATCTTTATCTAGAAGATGTGCATATCTTTTTGAGTATCAAAAAGCTATAAAAGCTTAATATGTATCAGTTGTTAAACCAAGCAAGAAATATCAATAAAAATCTTCTTTAACTTGGTATCAGCCTAACCGATCCAGAAACTACAATGGGTTCAAACACACAAACATTGCAGCATCTACACATCAATCATTTTGTCAACATTAAGTTGAATGAGAAAAATTACCTCTTATGGAAAACCTAGTTTCTACCACTGCTCAATGGCTACAACCTAATGGGATTTGTATAAGGAAGTCTTCAGCAACCACCAAAATTCCTACCAAATACAACTCAATTAAATCCTGAGTTTACAAAGTTTCATGAACATAATCAAATCCTAATGGGTTGGATGTTGTCTTCTCTAACTGAGAGGGTAATGACCAGAGTGGTTGGATTAACAACATCAAAACAGGTATGGAGGCTCTAGAAACAAGATTTTCTCCCAATCCCGAAGCACACCAAATGCATCTTAAAAGAGAACTTCACAATCTCAGGAAAGGCAACAGTTCTAGAAGAATACTTCAACATGGAAAAAGAAATCTTTGATGCTTTATTAGCATCTGGAGTAACACTATCAGACGCAGACATGAAGGTATATGTTATGAATGGACTGGATCAATCTTATGATCCAGTTGTTATATCTCTCAATATGGCAGAAGACATGACAATGAGCACTTTCTATGCTCATCTTCTCACATTTGACATGCGCCTCCAGCAACAACTTGCTCTCCTGCAACAACCATTAGCAAATATTGCAGCCAACACCAACAACTATTACCCAAAAACATACACTAAAAGATTCAATCCCAATACAAGCTCTTCAAAACAACATCAAATCTCTAGTACTCAAAGAGGTTTAACAGATAACCCAATACCCTCCCAAATCTGTACCAAAACAGGTCATACAACAAGAAAATGATGGTTCAGATACAAAGAAGATAAGCAACTCCGAAAAAATAACAATGCATCCGCTTATCTAGCCTTGCCTGGTGGAACAAATGATGCAAACTGGGTAACTGATACAGGAGCTAGGCATCATCTGACATCCAATCCGAACAACCTACAAATCAAGCATGAGTATGATGGAACTGAGACAGTACAAGTTGGAAATGGTAACCGTTTACCTATTGTGAATATTGATAATGCTACTTTCAAATTAAACAACAGAAATTTCATGCTAAACAATATTCTCCATGTTCCTAGCATCAAAACCAATCTATTATCTGTTCTAAGTTCTGTAAAGATAATAATGTATATTTTGTGTTTAACTCAAGTTGTTTTGTTGTGAAGGACAAGCTCACAGGGTCAACACTGTTGAAAGGAAGGAATAGGAATGGTCTCTATATATTTGATGGAGTTGATACAATCCAACAATCAAAACTAGCAGCATATGTGTCAGAAACATTGCTACTGTGGCACCAGAGACTAGGACATCCAATGCTACGTTCTGTTTCCAAAATAATCATAAACTACTCTCTACCTATTTCTAATAAAGCTTTTGATTTCTGCAATTCATGTCATTTAAGCAAAAGTTGCAAACTCCCATTTTCTTCTAGCAATATTGTTATTGATCAACCTCTCAGCTTAATTGTATCAGATCTTTGGGTGTATCCCTATTTATCAAGAAATGGTTACAAATATTTTATGCTTCTTCTTGATGTGTACTCGCATTACTCCTGGATATATCCCTTGGTGCGCAAGTCAGATGGACTACCTGTCTTCATCTACTTTAAGAAACAAATTGAGAACCTCCTAGACTTTAAAATAAAAACATTCCAGTCAGATAATGGACGTGAGTACAAAAAATTTACATCCTTCCTAAATGATAATGGTGTTGTACACAGATTCTCTTGCCCATACACATCTTCCCATAATGGCTTGGCAGAAAGAAGAATCAGGCACATCACAGAAACTGACCTTGCGCTACTATTTCATGCCTCAATTCCAACATCATTTTGGTATGAAGCCTTCACTATTGCTTCTTATCTTATTAATAGGTGTCCGACAACTAACAAACAAACAAAAACTCCACTAGAGTTATTGTTCCACAAAGAGCTTGATTATAAATCTCTTAGAGTATTTGGGTTTCTGTGTTATCCAAGGATGTGCACATATAACAATCATAAACTGGAACCCAGGTCTCGACCATGTGTTTTTATAGGTTACAGTGGGATTCAGAAAGGCTATTTATGCTTTCATCAACAATCCAAGAGACTCTATGTTTCATGCCATGTAAAGTTTATATAGAATACAATCCCGTTCTGCTTTTCAACGGTGTCAGTACCTGTACAACAATAAAAACAAGTAAGTCCTTCAACCGGCACATTATCTGCAAGTGTTTTTACCCCTTTGTCTGTTAACAATCGGTTGTGTCAAGAACAATACCAGGAATATATTCAGGAAGGTGTAACTAATGATACACAGACGTTAGATAATCAACTGTCTTCCGTTGAAATAGATCAGGCATGCACAATTGATGAATTTCAGACGCAACAGTCTCCAGACCGCTCTGCTGCCGAAGCCGTTCAACCTGCATAAACGTCAGAAACTCCATCAACTACTGCACCTGTTCACACCATAATTACAAGAGGGAAATTGGGGATCAAAAAGCCTGTCAATCGTCTCTGTTTGACTGCCACAAAACATCCACTTGTGCTTTCAACTTCTCCAGTTCCAACATGCTACAGTCAGGCAATTAAAGATCCAAACTGGAGACCCTCAATGGATGAGGAATACAATGCACATTTAAAGAATGGTACTTGGTCCTTGGTCTCATATGCACAAGGAATGAACGTTGTAGGCTCAAAATGGGTCTTCAGAATAAAACACAAGACAGATGGAAGCATTGAATGCTATAAATCAAGGCTTGTGGCTAAGGGTTATCATCAACAAGAAGGTGTAGACTTTGATGAAACATACAGTCCTGTAGTGAAACCATGTACAATCAGACTGGTACTCTCACTTGAAACCATTCACGGATGGCACATTCATCAATTATATGTTTGAAATGCCTTCTTACATGGAATACTTCAAGAAGATGTCTACATGAAGCATCCATCCGGGTATATGGATCAAAACTTTCCTAATCATGTCTGCAAGTTAAACAAAGCTCTCTATGGCCTAAAAAAGGCACCCAGAGTTTGGTTTTCCAACCTTAGCTCTTATTTAGTGACTAAAGAGTTCAGAGGATCCATTGCAGATAGCTCATTATTTGTGCAAATCTCACAATCTTGTTATCTGTATGTACTTATTTATGTAGATGATATCATAGTAACAAACAAAAGTACCATTCAGGAACTCATTCAAGAGTTACATACATTATTTGCAGTCAAAGATTTGGGATCTCTATCATATTTCTTGGGTGTAGAAGTTTACAGAAATAATAATTCCCTCATCCTGAGTCAACAGAGGTACATTACAGATTTGATGGTCAAGTACAAGCTTGATGGGATTAAACCAGTATCAACACCTCTTGTTGTGCAGTCAGTTATCAAAAAGCAAGGTACAACAAAATATGAATACCCTACAGTTTACAAAAGCATAGTTGGAGCTCTCTAGTATCTCTATCTAACCAGGCCAGATATATTGGTAGCAGTCAATAAAGCTTGTCAATTTATGCATGAGCCATATATTGAGCATTGGGAACTAGTCAAAAGAATTTTGCGCTACTTGAAGCACACAAAAAACTATGGATTGTATTTTAGACCATCTTTGGATCTTTTTGTATATGCCTATACAGATGCAGATTGGACAGGGAACTTAGATGATAGACGCTCAACCAGTGGGTATTGCGCATACTTCAGAGGTAACCTAATCTCTTGGAGTGCAAAGAAACAGAAGACAGTTTCCAAATCCATCACTGAATCAGAATACAGGGGCATTTCCATGGCTACTTCAGAACTTATTTGGATACAATCTTTGATGAAGGAAGTTGGATTACAATCAGCTCCTCCTGTCATGTGGTGTGACAACTTAGGGGCTACTTACTTGACAACAAATCCAGTTTTCCACGCAAGAACCAAACACATAGAGATAGATTTCCACTTTGTAAGGGAAAATTTTGCATCCAAAGAGCTACATGTACAATTCATATCGTCACAAGATCAAATAACAGATATTCTTACGAAGGGTCTGTCTTCATGTAAATTTCAGCAGCTAAGAGACAAGTTGAATATTTGTGAACTCCCACTCAATTTGAGGGGAAGTGTTAGGACATCATCTTTTGTGACCAAGTCATGTGCCAGCACAAGTTGTCCAGCTGCAAAGTCAAACATTCTATCCTAGTCCTTAGCAAATATCTTCTGTATCTTTATCTAGAATATATGCATATCCTTTTGAGTATCAAAATCTTTATTAAGAATATGTGCATATTCTTTTGAGTATCAAAATCTTTATCTAGAAAATGTGCATATCTTTTTGAGTATCAAAAAGCTATAAAAGCTTAATATGTATCAGTTGTTAAACCAAGCAAGAAATATCAATAAAATCTGCTTTAACTTAATACACAACTTTAGATTGTGTGAAGTGATAACGGTACCGAATTTCAACCATTGGTTCCCTTTTTCGCTGAACATGGTATTGAATTTCAAACTTCTTGTGTGTTGTACGCCACAAAAAAATGGTCGTGTCGAACGCAAACATCGTCATATACAAATGTAGCGCGTAGTTTACGGTTCTAGGCCAATTTACCTCTTCGGTTTTGGGGTGAATGTATTTTTAGTGCTTCTTATATTACTAATCGCACAACAACCACTTTACTTGGCGGGAAGACTCCTTATGAACTGTTGCATAAGAAAACCCCTCTTTATTATCATCTTCGATATTTTGGATGTATGTACTATACTAGTGTAGTGCCTCGTGATAAGAATAAGTTTAATCCAAGGATTCGATGGTGTATTTTTGTTTGGCTATCCTCATGGAAAAAAAGGTTAGCGGATTTTTGATTTAGAAAAGCAAGTTTTTTCTGTGTCTCGCTTATTGTTGTTCTTTGAAGATAAATTTATATACATGGAACTTAGATTGGATTGTCTTATTTGTACAATCGATTCACTTTATACACCATCAAAACTAATGAGGTGCAAACTGCTAATGATGTTTCAACGCCACTTGTTCCTTCCTCAATTAGACATGATGCGGCTTCTCCTATTAACACATCTATCATCCATGACAGAGGGAGATCATCTATACCAATTGGCACATCTATAATCCATGATAAGGGGGGAGCTCATCTATACCAATTTATGAGACATCTAGTGCACCTACTGCGGCTATAGCTACAGAACCTATTCAGGTTGGGGTGATTTCAAATTCAGAAGAACAACTTCCTTTGTCTCTAGTAAAGGATGCCACACATGAGTCTCTGGTTCGTCGTAGTACTTGATCGTGCATTCCTAATACTCGATTACACAATTATGTGTGTCATACTGCCAGTGTTATAGACCCCGCATCATCACCCTATACTCATCAATATTTTCAGGTATGCCTTATCCCATAACTAATTATGCGACTTGTGCTGATTTTTCTGCAAATCATGCTTGTTTTCTAGCAGCTATTACTACCATTACTGAGCTTAGCAAGTATGTGGATGTTGTACGAGATTCCCGTTTGCGTAAGGCAATGGCCAACGAAGTTGCTTCTCTAAATAAAAGTGGAACCTTGTCTCTTGTTGATATTCCCTCGGGAAAAAAGGTTATAGGTTGTAAACGGATATACAAGATAAAATATACTTCTGATGGTAATATTGAGCGATTAAAGTTAAATTAGTTGTTCTCGGTAACAAAAAAGTCGAAGGGGGTGGATTACCATGAAACACTTTCTCATGTTGCTAAAATGGTCTCCATTAGAATATTTTTAGCCGTTGCAGTTGCTCAAGATTGGGAGTTACATCAGATGGATGACCAAAATTCTCTTCTTCATGGAGATATCGATGAGAAAACGTATATGCAACTACCTCCAGGTTTTAAGGTATGTCGCCTCCATAAATCTTTATATGGTCTCCGTCAAGCTCCTCGTAATTGGTTTTCTAAGCTTGTCTGTGCTATTAAATACTTTGGGTTTGTACAATCTTATGCAGATTACTCACTCTTTATACTACAACGAGGTTGTAATTCTCTTCGTGTTTTGGTTTATGTATATGATTTGCTTATTGGTGGGAACAATTCCGTTGTTATTACTTCCTTCAAATATTATTTAGGTCGATGTTTTCGTATGAAGGATTTGGGTACCTTCAAGTACTTCCTTGGGATAGAAATGCCTCGCGGGTCTGGTGGTTTGTTTTGGTCTCAAAGAACTATACTTTTGATATACTTTATGAAACCGGCATTCTAGGAGTGAAACTGGCTTCCTCTCCCATTGATAAACCCTATTATTTGTCTCATTATGATGGACCTATGTACTATGACCCGTCCTAGTGTCACAGGTTCATCGGACGTTTGTTTTACTTATCTATCACAGTCCTGAACTTTTTTACTCAGTTGATGTATTGGCTCAGTTTATGCAGTCTCCTAGAATATCTCATTGGGATGTTGTTGTTCGAGTTTTTCATTATCTCAAGGCTCATCCAGGTCAAGGTATTTTCTTACGAAAGGATAGTGCTCTTTAAATTTTTGCATACTGTTATTCTGATTGGGACTCATGTCATATTATTCGTCGCTCTCTTACATGATATTTCGTATTTTTTGGTGGATGTCCTATATCCTGAAAGACAAAAAACAACATATTGTTTCACTTTCTTCTGCCGGAGTTGAATATCGTTCAATGGACTATAGTGATCTTATATGGCTGAAAGCTTTATTGAAGTCTCTTGGTTTATGTTGTAAAAGGCGGCGCCAAGGCACCAAAATGACTTTATTTCCAATAGGGCGCCGGGCAGTGGAAAAAGAAAGGCCACCATCTTACCCTATCCTAATATATATGCATGTATAATACCATTAATAGATTCAATTTATTTACTTTCTATCCGCGCATGTTTCTTACTTTGTATGAGGAAGCGTCATTTCCCTAGTACCGCTCCACAAGTCGGTAACAACCTATATCAGAGCTGAACGCTCAAATTAAAACAATGACAGTCTTTACAGATAACTAAAAGTGTTCTATATTCATCCCGTAGCCTCTCTCTCTGTAAATATATATATATATATATATATATATAATATTTATGCCATATCGAACTAGTCTCAAGTCGTATAACTTCCACGGATGAATTCCTTGAACTTGTCTCGAATGTGCCTCAATGCCATAGAACATCCAAATGGTCATATCCTGGGAATAGCTAATGACCGATCCTTAAGGACGTGTCACTATAAAACACAGTTCCTCGAGGACAGGTTCTTTTCCCTAGCTTCTCCTTGCGCTAAAAACTACCACTGATATCCTATGGCGCTAGCCATCAACCCATAACGCTTACCACTGGCAGTGACGCCAAATTATGGCGCTATCTACTACTAGTACCAGCACCACCCCCTAGCCAGGGTTAGCATTTTCTGGCGCCAACACCACTGCCTAATCCACAACGTCAGCCTAGTGCTAGCTCTTTCCTTTTGAATGTTACCAGCCTAATCTTGGCGTCATCTACTATTTGTCGCTGCCATCTACTCGTAGTGATGGTACCACTGCCGCATGAACAATTTGGAGATGGCATTACAGGTGCTTCTCGTCCACTCCTTGGTCCTCACTGCGAAGAGGCTTATACGTATCTCCTGGTACTCGAACTACTTCACTCAATACTTTGAGCTAGAAATGTATCTCTTAGTAGAGACCACCAAATATGCTAACATCAGAGCTCAATGATTTAGCCATGAAAATATAGTCTACTCCTAGACTTATGTTTATCTATTAAAATCTAAGTCATTACTAAACTTACCATTTTTACCAGACCTGACATTGATCAGTCTACGTAACCACATAGTCATGAACTGAGCGAATTGTCTCACTTAGCAGGTTACTGACCTTGCTTAATCAAAATAGTAGTAGACCATGACTCCACTAATTTCCATGACACATCAAATAGTCACATGGGGGATTTTAATTGGGGTATTGGTCTGGAAGTCTACGACATCGTGCAATGTGGAAACACATCCACACCATCACTTTCTCATCATATAGTGATTTCTCAACCTTATTTTCTTCCCTCCCCTAGGATCAACCCATCATCTCTACCTTTATGACTGAAGCAACGCGTGAATGGCCATTTGTTTGTTTAGCTTGGTCTTGTATGATTTTGATCTCTCAAACCTACAGAAAGTACTATTTACAGCACATTTATTTTTCACCCTAAAATAATTGGAGACCATAGCAGAAGATCAACCTCTCGATTACAAAGTTATCTTCTTCAAAAATTGTTGAGATTAAGTTAGGTTCAAAAAATTTGAATTCTCTTACCGTCAATATCAAGGATACCACTCCGGTTACTCATAGTATCACTTCTATTACTTATGGTGTTACTCCGACCACCACCCACTCTTTTTAAGGTCATATTCCCGAAGAAGAGAGGAATACTCCAGACCTACAAATTATTATGGATTTGATGGAAGCCACTCAGAAGGAGATCCTTGCCTTTCTCAAACTCTCATGGAGAAACTGAATCCAGAGCAAAGCCATCACCAGACACAACCAACGTTTACATCTCCAAAATCAACATTCAAGACGATGACGAGATCCTCATTCAACAAAGCAACCAAGGAGCCAGCAAAGCGCTGGAGAGAGTTCTACAATTTATAGGCAAAAAATGTCTAGTCTCACTTCATCAACACCAACCTCCATACCATGTCTCATCCAAAGAGACGGGGATAGAAAGGCTCATATTTGAAAAATTGTTCCAGAGAGACGACGAATACCCCGATGTCTACGTACATCGATTCAAGATCTAGATTCTCGACTGCCATAAGTTATGAACTACAATTGTTGGTGGATCTGTGCATCAATGGTATGATTCCTTTATATCATGCTCTTTCAAAAATAATTGATCTTCCGAACTTTCTGTGAACTACATGAGGCCGCTAAGCGATCAGTGACAACTGCTCCTACTTCACTAGAGAGAACAAGACTTGTTGAGAAAAGAAAGTCGTAGAGATACCTATGGGAGTAGATATTTTGCCAATAAGAAATACAACATAAAACCATCCATAGGTGATGTCAGAATAAAGTGTCAAGAGGAAGGTTTCATCTCAACAATCATCACTAACTAAGCGCTCACCATGAGCCTCAACCCCAGCTCCAGGCTTAGCCCCAACATGATGGGATTTTAATTTAAATTTCACAAGTGTACGACTGTCGATTAAATAGTTTATATATACGTTTCGTTCCACAGGGATTTGTAAAATTATAACTTCTAATTTTAAATTAATTAAAGTGCTAATAACAAATTGATTGAAATGGTGATTGTTTTTCTAAAATTCTAAAACACGTAAAATAAAAGAGAACATATGATGTCGAGATTCCATCACTACTATGCATACTAAATGATTGTAAATGTTCTCTATAACCCTCTCTATTAAATAACACAAAACGGTTTAAGACAAATAATACGTCTCGAAAAATATATCATTTTTATTAGTTATTTTTCTCAATAAATTAACAATCTCCTTCACTATGAAATGCTAGTCTCTAACAAAGAATAAATAAATCACTTAATCAATCATTATAAGACACATGAAGAAATTATTATCGTTATTAAACAAAAAAAATAAAACCAAAGAGATTTATTATAGAAAATGATTAAAACATATTAGTAAACATGGTAGGACTTCCTCTCTAATCCTAGAATAACTAATCATAGCAATTGAGGCACAAGAAAATAGAGAAGAAACCATTTTATTTATAAATTTAGAAATACTTACAAGAAGAACTGACCAAATGTGTCGCTGAAAGAATAGAACTGTCAAATTAACGACATCTCTCGTGTGCAGTAAAATCATAACTGTCGCGTAAACTATTTAGCAAAACCGTCGCTGAAGCAGATGAAACAACCATGGTTTCCCATGATAGTTTTAAAAAGTGTTTTCTTCTTCTTCTTCCTCTTGCTCGGTGATGAACCCTAAAAATTGCAGATTTTTTTCTTTTGATTTGAGCATTCTCTTGCCCTCGCCAGCCTCCCCTTGATGTTCTTTTAGGTATTTTATTTAAACTACAACATCAACATAACTCCAAATATCGTCACATATCTTTTTATTAAATGAAAAATAATTCTCGGAAATTATTTTCTTCCTCGTTGTGTAAGAGTTTAAACTCGAGAATAATTTTTCTTCATGTTGTTTCCTTGTTTGTTATAACAATACTGAAAAGATAGAAACATAATCATGTATAATAGGAAAGAAAAATCAAGTTTCACGAGATATTTTTTTTTCCTTCCCTGTTTTTAACAATATGATATGTATGCAAGATTCTTTTGAGTTTAGGTGTTTAAACCATGTAGAAATTCCTTTTTATAAGACAAGAGTATATTCTTGTATTAACTCTTGAAAAATAACCCAAATCTCGATAAAAAATCTCTCCAGTTGAAAGAATAAGTTTCCCGCCAAATTTTCAATTTGAAATGGAAGAGGTGAGTGCCCTCAACCAACGCATAGGCACCTTTATCGATATGGGTGCCTTTATCATTTTATGGGTGCCTTTATCACTTTTGAGCTAAATTTTCCATAATAACCAATTTCATAAAAATACCTACAAATAAAGAAAATAACAAAATTTATACAAAAACTGAGTACTAACAATACAAATATTATGAGATCAAATAAGACACGAAGATGTGTCTATCACAGAACCAACCCAAGGAAAAGCTCTACTCCACGTCCCAGGCAAAGCTCTACAACATTCTCGGATTTTTCCTTTCACAGGAAAGATGAACTTCATTCTCTCCAGAGAGCATGTCAACCGAAAAGTTACAACCTTGATGAGATCATATACTTCTCAAAGTCACAATACAAAGGTATCTTCACTCCCTTAACTATGTCATATCTCACAGGCGCCTGCAAATTCCGGACAGGATAAGATGCACCCTAAGCCTACTTCGAATAACACAAGTGTGACTGGGGACTGCTCAAATCAACCCATCCCCTACAAAAATCAAAGATTCGGAAGGTGGATCAAAAGACGCTTATGAAAACTTAATCCTTGAGGATGCCCATGGCTCCACATCATCAAGAAGACACCTCGCATCCTATTCCTTCGTCGTCGACGTCTCCGAAGAATTCTATCCATATGGTGTTCCAAGTATCCCATTACCACCCCCCCATAGGAATATAATAAGCTTATGATTCTAAGGGTCATGAAAAGGCACGACTCTCATGAGGTCGGAGAAAAGCTTTATTGCACATCAATAGCCCAGACGACAATAATAGATTCAACTTCAATTCTGATATGACTCAAGTCCAAGTGTTTCAACGACAACAAAAGACAACTCAAATTTTCATGACTTCCCTTGCCCTGTAAAATTCCTAGAAACATGAACCCGTGACGACACCGTAAAATTATCTCCTGCCTGGTCACGGATCCACGTAAGCTACACTTGGGACTGAAGGCTCATTTACTTTTTGAGATTCAACATAGTCGCATCCTTCAACTGGAAGGTCTGATCAACACAGTACTAGCAACAAAACTGTATACATCAAAAATCATACCCTCATGGCAAGGTAACACCCACACCCTTATATGTTCTATTTTCGCCTCTTCTGCAATAAAGCCTTATCACTCACCTCTTCTGCAATAGATGCCATGGATAACTCATCACATAACCCAGGGGAACATGAATCCCGAATTCCCTTTAAGTAGATGCCTGAATTATATGTAACAAATTCATCAATGGATGTCACGAACCCATTCAAGATGTATTACTTTATCTAGTGAATACACAACTTCTTAATGTTCTGCACTTGGGGACTTGATTTGTTAGAAAAAAAAATTCAAATCCATTTCAACCAATGTGATCCCCAAAACCAAGTCACTAAAATGTCAGATTCATCGACAAAACCTTTCTACATCAGTACCCCACACAACTTGTAAGCCTCCTCCTCTTACATGATCACGTACAGAACGGTGACTTCAGTCTTGTTGCATCTACTTACTTCAACCACATGGGTCTATTGTTGGAAACACACTAAACCTGGAATTCTCAAAGAGACGGTATTAAGTCCTCTTATTCTTCGCGCAATTCCTCATAGAAAATCCCCATGGTTATGATATTCATCTCAACCATCAATGATAACAGGGTATCCACAACCATCTACATCACATGACGAACATCCAATTATCACAGTCACTTCATATCAAGGCTTTTCCTCTGGACTTCTGGAATATCGGTTTATAAGTTATTGGTCATGGATTCAATGACATGTTCATCACATTTAATTTTGAAGAAAAATCTCACGCCTTGCTTCCTTTTTCTTGACTCGATCCATGATGGTGGTTCAGTTATCTTCATCTACCACCCATTCTTATTTTATAACCTTCACTCCCGATATATGTCCCTGATGAGACAAGACACTCCAAGGCCTTCAAACTCCATGAATCCTTCACCCTTTCACTATTTATCATAATATCCTCGCCTCTTATGAGGCCTCACCTCCCTCTCAGAGTACCACTTCCTTTGGAAATCTCACGGATCCAACATGACCGTGATGTCAACATCTCCAACGCTATCTCCTTCCACAAATAAGGAATTTTCATGAGGCTAGAATTTTCATCGAAGCTAGAATTTCTCATACAGTTGAGATATTATTCATAGAGATAGTATCTTTACGATGACAACATCTCACAAGATGACCTATTAACAATAGCTTTGTATGCTTCTCTATTTCATTGTTGTTACTCCTATTGTTACCTTTTTATTATACAAACTCGGAAACTGAAAACAATCGGTAATGAACGGTGATAGGATAAATCTATAACGGTAATCGCACGACTTTCGATTGGGAAGTATGCAAGTATGGGTCGTCCACGAGAATTGATAATACTATTTCTGGTAATTAAACAAATCAAGTGCTAATAATGAAGAACTTGTTTTGGAATAATTCTAATGACTTTAATTAACAAGATAATTACATAAATTATTTAATTAACCAATATGAGAGAATTCTAGGTTTTCGGATTCTATTACTTCCGATGTTTGTAAAATTAACTAATCACTATTTAAACAGTTACTCTCAAAATATTCAAGACCTTAGTGAACCCCAATCTCATGCTTTTTAAAATTTAACATTTTAAAAATATTTATATGACTTAAATCGTTTTACAAAATTCTATTTTTCCTTCGCTTATTAAAGATCAATAGTTGAAAACTATTCAGGACAATTAAAATAAAGCTTTATAAGAAGAGAAAATTATTAGTCAATTAATAACACTAGTGGAGGGTAAACATATGAAATAAATCAATTATTAAATATTACACGTCAAAAAATAGCTTCCTCCTACACCCTAGAGAAGAATATTAGTTACTCATAGCAATAAGAACAAAAGAAAATTGATCAAACATTGAGATTTATTAATGTAAAAAGGCTTACAGTTTTCTTGTCGATTTAACGACTGACTCCAGGAGTTTTAGAATAAAGCACAGACTCTTGGTGTAATATAAACAGAAAATGTCGCTAATTGCTTAAGGAACTGCTGCGAAAGGTATTGAATTTAAAAGAAAACACAATACGACAGTTTTATGGAGCCTTATTCTTCTTCTTCTTCTTCTTCCTCTTCACTCTAAAAGTGCATAATACTTTCTTTTACATTTGATCTTTTTTCTTCTCTATTCTATCAATCCTAGGCTCTTCGTAACTTCCCAACGATGCTTTTTCAACCTCTATTTATATTATGATAGCATCACAACTCCTTCTAATCTTCTCAAATCTCCTATTGAATGCAAATAATCCCCGCAAATCTCTTGAGCTCTTTCTTCTGATTTTGTTGCTTTGTTTAAACCCGCGTATAATATTCCTTCCTTGTTTTCTCAAATATCTTTCTAACAATCATTGAGACAGGATAAGGTTAAATAGGAAAGAAATCTTATTATCTTCACATGATTATTCTTCTACCTGTTTAACACGAGAGTGAATTATTGCCTGAGATTTTATTCGATTCTCAAGTCCCCACTCGTATGTAAACTCTTAGTTATTAAGGAAAGAGAATATTTTTGCCTTAAAATTTTTTTATCTTCCAAAAATATATAGTTAGAGAATCACATAGATGAGAATGAAACAGTTCCCGCCAATACTGATTTTCGAACTTAAAGAAGGTGGTGCCCTTATCCAAAGAAATGGTACCTTTATCAAATCTTTTTGGGTGTCTTTATCAAATTGATGAGTGCCTATATCACTTTTTTGGGGTGTTTTTAGCACTTTATAGGCAAACTTTTCCATACTTATTAATTCCATAAAAATACTTAAAAACATAAAAATAACGATATTAGTACAAAAATTGAGAACTATTAATACAAATATGAGATCAAATAAGATACATAAATGTGTCTATCAAACGGGCAAAGCATCCTGCACAAGAATTATTTATCTATGGCTCTGATATGACATACCACAAGGGCACATCAATCGAACACATGAGCTAGGAGATATGCGTCTCACATTAAGATCTACGGAGTCTGAAAATTTGCACGGGATTACTAATCATAAATGTTCATGGGTGGTTGGATGACCTATCAAACTATGAATCGAGTGATTCTTTTTGCGTATGATATCTTGGTCTTTTAACTTCAAAATTTAGGGTCAAACATCAAAATCAACATCGTATAAAGTATTTACGGCTTCTGGAGGGAACAATATGCAAACTAGGGTTTCCAGACGGGATTTAAGAAACTCAGCTTTATGGAGACCTCGTTTAATCATGGGCTCTTATCTGCTCAAGAATATTGTCAGCTCAGGTTTCACCTCATCTTTTAAGAATATCTCACCACACTGAAGGATGTCATCAACAATGTGTCACCATCACTCCACGGTTGTGACCATGCCATCACAAATTATGATGTTGCTATTTATACTCTGATCTACTATCAACTCCTTCTGCTTGTTGTCGTTATTTCTAACATTTCTACTACTAGCTACAAATCAAAGCATCATCTTTAGATGTTCTATCTATTGCTTCTTTACTGACGTCATCGCTAAGACTTGACATTGCGTACTCAAACCTTAAGCACCAATGTCTACTACTTGCTCACAAGAGAGTCTAAGTCTAAGGCATAAGTTTGTATCAATGAAATTTCCTGGAAGAGATAAATCCAAGTAACTATCTCTCTATTCTAAAATTAATATTTAAATTTTGAGAATACAACCGAAGACTTATTTTGAAGAGATTGGATCTGGGCATAGTCAGCAGTTTAGACTCTGTAGCCGACTGTTGAAGATATTGGCTATGATGTCAGAGCTAAGAGAATTTTGTCCTTACTATCAGAAAAGAGGGTACCAGCGGCAGAGATAAGGATGGAAAGATTAATGGAGGATATTACCGTAGCCGACCTATGGAATTCTGCTCAATGTTTCTTGGATACTCAGGCCAATCCTCATGGCATCAATACCGGCATCCACTAATCCCAGCTAGGGTTACTGCTAAAGGATGTTTAACTTAGTCCCGGGAGACAGAAGCTAAGTATATCCTCTTTATTCTTAAATTTCTAACTTCCTCATCATTCTTAAATTTTTAACTTCACATGATGGTTAGAAAAATATTATCACCATCTAGTGCTTACTGCGAAATATTATTATTTGTCACCAAGCTAGGGACTTAATGTATATGATGGACTTTTGACAAGGGATAAAATCATAAAATTTCCCTCTGCCCAACAGCACAAACATGGAAATATTCACGCATATTTCTGACATTATATGAGGAAGCTTCGTTTTCTTAGCACCACTCCTCAAGTCGCTCACATCTCAGAGTTGAACGCTCAAATCAAAACAATTACGGTCTCTACAGATAGCTACATGTGTTACATATTGATCTTGTAGTATCTCTATCTTTATATATATATACATATATACAATATTTATGTCATATGGAACTAGTCTCAAGTCGCATAACTTCCATGGATGAATTCATTGAACTTGTCTCAAATGTATATCAATGATAATACAACATCTAATGGTCATATCCTTGGACTATCTAATGACCGATCCTTAAGGATGCATCACTACCAAGCATAGTTCTTCGAGGACGCGCTTTCTGTCCTAGCTTTTCCTTACATTAGCATCTACGACCGACATCCCATGTTGCTGGTCATCAAACCATAATGCTTACAACTGGAAATGACAAGAAATCCTATCGAACTTCTAGCGTCATTGTTAGTATTTTTTAGGGCTAGCAATTGCTACGCCAACACCACGGTCTAATCTACAGTGCCATCCTAGTGCTGGTGTTATCCCCAAACACAACGCCCTCTTATGGTGCCAATATATTTCACAACTCCAGCCTAGTGCTGGCACTATCCTTTTGCATGGTGTCAGCCTAATGCTAGTGCCATATACTCTTTGTTGCTTCCATCTACTCGCAGTGATGGTACAGCAGCCGCATGACCAATTTGGATTTAGCATTGCAGGTGCTTCTCGTCCACTCCTTGGTCCTTATTGCGAAGAGGTGTATACATTTCTTCTGGTATTCGAACTAGTTCACTCGATACTCTGAGCCAAAAATGTATCTTTTAGTTGAGACCACCAAATATGTTATCATCAGAGCTCGATGCTCTAGCCATGAAAATATACTCTATGCATAGACTTACTAAAGTTTATCTATTAAAATTTAAGTCATTACTAAATTCACCATTTTCACCAAACTTGACACTGATCAGTCTACTTATCCACTTAGTAAACTGGGCGACTTGCCTGACTTAACAGGTTATTGACCTAGCTTAATCAAAATAGTAATAGTCCATGGCTCCATTATTTTCTACGAGACATCAAATACGTCACATGCGGGGATTCTCATTGGGATATTGTTTTGGAGGTCTATGGTATCGTGGGATGTGGAAACACATCCTCGACGAGAAGGAAATAAGTAATGGGATAGTTAGGAGCATTTGAGGACATGACTCCACTAGAATCTCCACGATCATCAATTCTCCATCTCTTCGTAACTTCCACTACTTACGAGAAATCAATATGTTTATGACAAGACTATAAAATAAATGGCTTCATTTATTCAAAGCAAGATTTAAGAACATAATAAAGATATATCCCAGAGATAATCCAGTTTATAGTCATAAATTTAGTCTTCAACTACACACCATCACTTTCTCATCACACAGTGATTTTTCAACCTTCTTTGCTTCCCTCCCTAATATCAGCCCATCATCTCTATCTTTGTGACCGAAGCAAGGCATGAACGGTCATTTCTTGATTTAGGCTTGTCTTGTACATTTTTGATCTCTCGAAACTATATAAAGTACTTTTTACGGTATATTTTTTTAACCCTAAACACCAATTACGCTCATACCATTAACTACATATCCTTGACATTTAATAGTATTATATAATACAATTAATAAATTATTAATTATTATTTTGAATTAATTTGATATGATACTCCTATAATTTACATGGTAAATACTCATGTTACTATTATAGTTATATGCCCCGGCTTCACGGTGCCTCGCAGCGGCTCGGGATTTCACACCCGACGCCGTGTTTCTCCTTATGCCTTTAACTATATAGCTCTTGGTGTTTCTCATAATCAACCCATGCGTCTTTAATTTGATAGCCAAGTCGCGCTTCATATTGCTGTCAATCATGTTTTTCATGAGCGTACCAAGCATATTGAGATTGATTGTTACTATGTACGTGATCATATTTAATCAGGTTCCGTTTCCACTTCTCATGTTCGTACAACCGCACAGCTTGTTGACATCTATACGAAAGCACTTTGATATCCACAATTTGAGCTGATTATTCACAAGTTGGCATTCGTGATTTTTATGCTCCTACTTAAGGGGGTGTATTATGAGATAAACAATATTCTTTTATATATCATGATGTGTTTATATTTAGGACTTGTATTCAATTTGTTAGGAAATTTATTAAATATAGATGGTGGCATTTATTTTTGGATATTCTGCTAACCATATTTGTTTCTGTATGTTTTATATGTAATTGTCCTTGAAAATCTCTGTAAAAAAGATATGAAAGAATAGTAATTCATCTTTAATACATCATTTTACAAATACTTGCTTATAAAAGTATTTTCAACATCGTGGAAGTAAGGCATGCGAAAAAAATACCATAACTCATGGAAAAGTTTTTCAACATTATTTCCTATCAATTTCTCTCTCCTCTCTAGCTTCTTTTTAAAACCAAAAAAAAAAAAAAACCATCACCACCATTAAAGTTTGATATTCATGTCTAGTCCATTTTGGGAAAGATCTGAGCAGATTTCTTTTCTTTTTCTTGCTTTCTTAGATAGCTAGTAGTTTTAGGTTAGACTTATTTAAGTTTTTGTGTCAATCTCCATTGTTTTTTTATGAGATTTTTATGGTTTTTTTGTGGGTTTTTTGCTCTTTTTGTTTGTGTCTTCTTTTTTTATGGATATTCTCTATGCACTCTCATGGCGATTGGCGATTCTTTGTGATTTCAATGGATATTTTAGGTGGAAGTTTGTTAATACCTAAAAATTGATTCTAGGAAAAACAATGTATTGTAGAAGTACTTTCTTTAGATTCGGAAATCAAAATCGTACATGGCAAGCCTAAGCCATGATAGTATCCATTCCGCCCTGCTTCGGTCACAAGGAGAGAAAATAGGTTGATCTTAGGGGAGGGAAGCAAAGAAAATTGAAGGAATTTATATGTTGTATTGTGTGTATATATGTTGAACTATTAAGAAAATAACAGAGCTTGAGAGAATAATAAGCTTATTTTGTTTTCTGAATGGGCTAAGAAGCCTATTTATAATAGTTTGGGAACACATGCTTCCTTATAAAATAGTGGAAATAGTGAAGAGATGGAGAGATAGGAGTCGTGGGGTTAGTGGTTTAACCGCCTTGGAATCTTCGGGAAACCACTAATCTGTTACTTCATTAACTGCTTTATCCTTACCACTACTTTGTAACTTTCTTATCATGGGGTGTTTCTACGCCCATGTTGTTGTAACCACCAAACCTAAACCCCATGTTTAATCCCCCAATTATCATTTGATTTCTCATAGATTTAGTGGAGTCATGGACTCAAAACAAGTGAGTTTGTTATAAGATAAAGCTATTGATAAGTTTGTGTCAACATTGTATGATCATGGCAAAGTATTGGCGCCAATAACAATGGGAACGGCTGACACGAGCATAGGCGCAAGAGTGAAGGGATAAAAGACACACAAAGGGAAAAGAGAGAGAAGTTAGTGCGTGTACTAGCCAGGCTGCTAGTACTGCAGGCAGCGCTAACTAGTTAGTACAGGTGCTAACGCTGCTAGTGCTAGCCCATTTTTTCCCCAGTGCTAGTTGGGAGTTTAGCGTATTGGCTTTGTTGGCTTTGTTAGATTTTTCTAGCCTTTTGGCACATGTGTGTGCTAGTCATTAGTGTTGGGGATATGGCTAATGTTTGTTAAGGATTTCACTTGCTAGTGTCATGGTTATTGCTTATGCACCACTAGCTTTAGCATTCGTTAATGTTGTGGCCATATTTATAACCTGTTTAGGGTTTCTCAATTGTACGAGATTTAATATTAGCATTTATATATAACTTTTACGCAGTGTATAGAGAATATTTTCAAGAGATTTAGCTGTGAAAGTTTACAACTTGAGACAATACTTGATGCGAGTATAAAATTAGATGGTATGCATCTAATTAGCGTTTTTATCATATATGACGTAACCTTTATTCAGAATGTTCGCAATTTTGTATAATTAGTAAATTTTTTTTTATACAAATAGTTTATATGGACGGAAATGAAATAACTAGGATTTATTTGAGTAAGGCTCTGAAATTTATATGGCGCATATATATGCAAAAAGAGCTACATGGCTAATTTAGCCAGGAGCTGGGTATTCATTGTCAATTCTCTTGTGGAATGTAAGATGGCGGTTTGAATTTATAAATTCTGATGCCGGGTCAGAAATTTATACATATTTATTTCATGCTTCTGTAGCAAGGTAAAAAGTAATATTATAATTTTCTCCCTTGTCAAAAATCCATCATCAATATTAAATCCCCTGATTAGTGCGGAACAGTAATATTTTGTGGTAAACACTAGATGGTGGTATCGATACTAGGGAATCTTCAAACAAATAAAGTTTATAAGACTAGGAATGATTACTCATCTTTTCCGCAATATTGCAATAGGCTTGTTATGAGCTTGTTGGGAAGAACTTGTGTTGATAGTACCTGTGACACCAATGGTCCTTGGTAGAAGCTACATGCGGTTGTGCTTAGAATAAGAATAATCATCCATATGATCAAAACAGATAAGGGAGTCACTACCACAAGTCTCGATGTGCTGGGGGCGTGGATGAGCTGCATGTGCACGTGCTGAGCCAGTCACTAGTGAAGTTTGTCACCTCCCGTGCTGAGAAGGTCACTTGGTGAAGCTTGTCACTTTTCGTGTTGAGATGGTTACTTGGTAAAGCTTGTCACCTCCCTCTTAGCATTGGTCGGTCTTGGATCTTTGGTCAGCATTCATGCTCAGATCCATTCTCTTCGGGATAAATTTCAGAAAATTCAGCTTATTTGAAATTTAGGGTTTCCCACCTT
This sequence comes from Papaver californicum, assembly GCA_023531435.1. Taxonomy (NCBI): domain Eukaryota; kingdom Viridiplantae; phylum Streptophyta; class Magnoliopsida; order Ranunculales; family Papaveraceae; genus Papaver; species Papaver californicum. The sequence continues at coordinate 485,666 of JAJJMC010000167.1, read as the reverse complement.
TGCCTATTTAAACAAGCGTATGATTCTAACCATTCTCACTTTCATTCTTTTCCAGAGCTTTAAATAACATCACTTGACATGTCTGACAACAATGGTAGCTCGAACCAAGACAACTCTTCTGTCAAGCGTACTACTTGGATTTCAAGTTCATTGAGTTTATTTTTTCTCCCCCAACTTTCATATGTGTATGATGATATGGTGAAAGACTGAACATGATTCGTTTGTTGTTTTTCCTAGGTTTCTTGGGTTAAGAAGGTACCAAAGAGGTATATGAGCACCAGGATCTACAAGGTAATGGTAAGTAACTTTCTACCTTTTTTTAAAAAAAAACACCTTTTTTTTTAATCATAGTGTTGCTTGTTTGATTGTAGCAAGAGATGAATATTAAACATGTTGGGATTAAAGAAGCTGAGGAATCCGTACCTTGAATAACATAGAAAATGTGTAAGCCGACTTTAAGAATTTCTTCACAATCATGGCTTCTCTTGCAAATGTTGACTCCAGTCATGATTATCCCAACGTCGGGCTCCCCTTTGAGTTAGAAATGGAATCAACATCTGGGAAGTATGAAGCGATGGGAGGATTTGTTGTGCCAAAACATCATGTCGACCTCTACATAAGAATATGGGAAAAGTACATGCATATTGCTACAACAAAGATGGTAAAGAGCCATACTCTTATTCTTGTAATAGCCGTCGCAGGACTCCTTCCTGTTATTGGTGAGATGGATGATGCTCTTCCGTATACGGTTACAGACTTGAAAATCCAGAAACGAGATGAGATGTTGACTACCTGTAAGGGCCTTCATTTCAACATAAACTGGTTGCATCATTATTTGGAGAGTGCCAGAGAGACTCAAGAAGCAGCTTTGGCAGAAAGGAAAGCCTTGAAGGAAGAAGCCTCCAAAATTGAAGAGATGACCCGAGATTTGCATAATCGTTCAGAGAAGTATGATGAGAGATTGGGAAATTGAACCACCGTGATTATTTCTACTCAGAGATCTGTTTTATGCCATAGAATAGGCAGCGAAATATGATTTTTTAATTATTTTTAGTAGTTTAAATAAAGAACGTTTCAGATAAATGTAATGGATTTTGAATTTTGAGAGTTCAAATATATGTTTTGAAGTTATATTGAACTTGTAAAAGGAAATGTATTTTTAGGCGTAATATACCTTGAGACACTTACCATTAATGACTGTCCCTACAGATTCTCCATTCATATTAACCAGCTCGTAATACCCGCTTGGCATGGCCTTGGAGATCACATAAAGCCCTTCCCACTTTGGAGTAAACTTTAGTACTAGATCCTTTACTTGAAATACCCGTGGTTGTACTTCCTTGTCATACGCCATGGAAATCCTTTGTAGGGAACTTTCTGCATATTTTTATGCTTTGGCTCGTCTGGATTCGAGTACATCTAAATCCGCTACTCGAGAATTGGGTATTTCGGACTCATCCCAATAAACTCCACTTATTGTTACAATTCTTGATGATGGGACTTTAATCTCTACAGGTAGAATTGCATCGGCCCCATATACAAGAGAATATGGTGAGATCCCTGTAGATCTCTTCGGAGAAGTTCTATATGCCCATAAAGACATAGGTAATTGTTCGTTTCATGTTCTTGGATGGTCATAAATAGTACGACTTAGGATTCTGATGAGAGTTTTGTTGCTGTTTTTGGCTTTCCCATTTCCTTGAGGGTAGTACGGCGTGGAGAATACTTACTTGATGCCATAACTTTTGAGCAATTTCCGCACACATTTATTTACAAACGGAGTAACATTGCCTTTTACGATATGTTTAGCACTCCAAATTTTCATATAATGTGTTATTTAATGAAGGACATTATAGTTGCTTCGGTCGTGCTTCTGAGAGGTACAACTTCGACCCATTTGGTGAAGTATTCTGTGGCATTGAGTATATGCTCATGTTGCTTTAGCGAGGATGGATTGTTTTTTCCAATGAGATCCGGTCCCCACCTGTAGAATATCCAAGGGATGCTTACCGAGTTGAGAGGAAGATAAGGTGTGTGAATGAGATTACGGTGGATTTGACATTGGTGAAATTTATGAAAAAACGAAGTTGCATCGTCCTTTATGGTCGGCCAATAATATTTCTCATGGACTTGGAGAAATAATTTCCTCTTTCCTTGGTATTCTCCTTCATGCACTTATTTCAGGATGGTCTGAATATCTTCTTTTGCTAGATATCGCAGCAGATCGCCGCTGAAGCTCTTCCGGTAGAGTATTCCTTCGTGAAAGACAAATCTCTTGGCTTTTCGGATCAAGCTTGCCGCTTCTCGTTTTTCTTGAGGTGTGATATTATCTCGAAGGTGTTTGATATATGGGTCCCGCTAATCCCCAACATTGTGTATAGTCATTATTTATGATCGTTGTGGAAGAATTTGACAATTGGAACAAGATCCCTACAACAATCTGGATTGGGCCTCCATGGTGGGCCAGTAATACCCAAGACGTTGGAGACGTCTATACAAGGTCACCACTAGTGTCTGACTGTACATCTCACAGTGTATTTGATTAAACCTCCCTTGTGCTTTATCATCCCCTAGACTTCTCGATAGAAAGCCATCTGAGTTTCTATGATATAATATTCTATGTAATAGAAACAAATGCTTTAACTCTTTAAGACTAACCTTCCCTTGGATGTGCGAATTGCTAAACTCTTGGATAATAGGTGTCCTCCAGTCGTTGGCTTGTTCTTTGCCAAGATTGTTCATCCATATCAAGGGCATGGTATATCTTTGCACAATGAGGGTTGCCTCCGAGTTTTTGAATTGTAGATTCGATGCTAGAGTGGACAAGCAATCAGTGTGTCTATTGTTGGTACGCCATGTATGTACGATCGCCACTTCAACAAAGTGAGTTAAAACTTTTGTTCCTCAGCCCTATACGGGGCTAGTATTTCTTCCTTGAGAGAATATACACCATTCATCTGGTTTACTAGTAACTTAGAGTCTCCTCGTATTTCGATACGTGTCGCTCCATCTTGCTTGGCTAACGATAGTCCCAATAGAAAGGCTTCATACTCGACAGAGTTGTTGGTGCACTTATAGTCAAGCTTGAATGAATGTGAGAATACTTCACTTGCTGACGAAACTAACACAACACCGTCTCCTCCAGTATTGTTGCTTGGGATAACATAGCCATCAAATTATAATAACCAGGGTTCTTCTTCAGCGAGCGAGATGTCTGGGAATTCTCCAGGTACCTCCTCATGAGTTGTTGTATCATCTTCTCCTGGAAAGGCTCAATGTAGATCTAAGACTGCTTGTCCCTTTATTGCTATTGGGGATATGCATGATACGTCGAACTCCAATATCTGCAGCAACCATTTTGCTGCTCGTTCTATGAGAGAAGGTTTTGATAGTAAAATTTTTATAGGGTCATCCTAATCCATCAACACTACTTTATTTTCCAATACATAATGCCAAAAGTTATTAATGGTATGGACCAAGGATAGACATGCTCTTTCAACTTCAGGGTATCTCAGCTCCGCATCTCTTAATGTCCGAATGAGATAATAAATGGGACATTTATTCCCCATATCGTCTTCTTGATCCAATAGAGCTCCTATAACCACCTCGCTGAAGGACGTGTAGAGAAGTAATGGTTTTCCGGGAGTTAGAGATTTCATAACGGCTGGCGATAAAAATAATTGTTGAATCTGATGAAATGACTTTTGTTGTGTATATGACCAGACGAAACTCGCATCGTTCTTCAACAGAGGTGTAAATGAAGCAACAAATTGAGCTAGTCCGAGAATAAGGCGTCAAATATATGATACCTTTCCCCTGAATCTTTTAAGTTCCTTTATAATGCGTGGCAGTGGCATGGTGGTGATAGCTTGTGTCTTGGTCGGGTCTACCTTAATCCCTTTTGTTGTTATATCCCAAAAACTTCCTAGAGAATACACCAAAGGCGCACTTCAGAGGATTCATCTTTAAATGGTATTCTCGGCATCTCTCGGACCTGCTGTAGAACGTCTGCATGGGATGCTCTTATTTTGGATTCACTACCATGCCATCGACATAGTCTTACTTGTTTGTGCATCATATCATGGAAGATTGTTGTCATGTCTCTTTGGTAAGTAGCGCTGTCATTCTTCAATCCGAAGGGCATCACTATGTAATAGAAGTTCCCGATTGGAGTTCGAAACACGATTTTCTCAGCATCATACTCGTACATTTTTATTTGATTGTAGACGTTGTAGCCATCCATGATTTAAAACATGTTGTGTCCACTGGTAACATCCACGAGCATGTCGATGTTTGGGAGAGGAAAGTCGTCCTTGGGATAGGCTTTGTTCAGGTTCCTGAAGTCTACATAATATTTTATTTGTCCATTCTTCTTCTTAATAGGGAAAACGTTAGTCAACCATGTGGTATGTTGGATAGGTTTGATTAAGCCTGTTGCTATCAACTTCTGAATTTCAGTCTTGATTTGTTCCTCGACTTCCTGCCTGAACTGCCAGAGTTATTGTTTGACTGGTTTGGCGTCGGAAGCAACGTGCAAGTGTGACCAGTTTATAATCCAACCCTGGAATTTCTTTGCAGGTCCAGTCAAATACGTCTTGATATTCTTTTAGTAGGTTTATAAGACCCGCTTTTACTTCTGGTGACAAGGCTGAGCTGATTCAAACTAGTCGTGGATTTTCTTCTGTTCCTAAATTGACAGTTTGAAGTGTGTCACGTAGCGTCTGTACCGTCTTGTAATTGATGCGATGCATCCTGGACCTCCTCATGATATTTTTCCTCATTGTGGCTGCATATTTGTGGGCGGGGAGACTCTTCGTAGGCCTCCCATGTTAATTTCTAACAACGATTATGGAGGTAGACTACTTTCCCGTCACTGTTGTGACTAGTTATGAAACTATGACTTTTCTTAGCAGGTTGATGATTTGCGATGTTGGAAACCTCATGGTGATATCCATAGGGTATTGAAGTTGCTCACGATGACCCATCTTTTGTGGAAAAGGTCAATGGTTTGTTTGTTATTGATGCCCAGTCAGGCAACGGCGTGGTGTAAACTTTGTTAGATGGTTCGATGGTATCATCTTCCGGTTTGAAGAACTCAACATCATATATTGGAGTGTAGGGTGATGACGAAGCGTTTACATGTATGATTTTTCCATTCATCACTACTTTCACGCATTTGTGGTAGATGGAAGGAACAACTTTGTTGTCATATAGCCATGGGAGCCCCAGTCTCATATGGTATTCGGGCTCTTCCGCAATAATGTGGAATTTCAACTTGGATATAATGGGACCAGCTTGCAAATTTAAATAAACATAGACATAAAAATTAGTGCGGTTACCTTTGAAATCCTTCATTACTATGGGATACTGTATGATCTGGTTCTGTGGAACCTGTGCAACTTTGAGGGTCCCGAGTGTAACGATATTGACAGCTGCTCCTGTGTCGACAAGAGCTCTCTTAAATTCAGCCTTCTTGACGTGAGCGGTGACTTATAGGGCTCTATTGTGACCTTCTTTAGATAGCATGTCTTCCTCGGTGAAGGTGACGCTATTTCTATTTAGTCTATCTGACATGGTTGTTTTTATCTCCATCGGAGATGGATTCAGGTGCGTGCCCAAGACTATACATTTGAGAGCAGCAAAGGTGTCAACACGTTGGTCCTTAGAAAAGTGAAGAAGCTCGCACAAGTTTTCAATTAAGAATATGGCTTCCTGGTTCATTAGTTTGTCTGTATTGGTGAAGCTCCCAATGTTGTGAGATAGAGGATCGCTAGTCGAGAAATATATCCCTGGTTTTATGGAGCGTGGGCCTCGTTCAAAAACGCTAAAACATCCTACTTCTTCTATTAATTTGAAAAGAGAAGAGAATAGAGCACCTATTGCATCTTCCAGTCTCGCTAGAATTCTTGCTTGGGATTCTTTTTTTTGCATTAACTCAGCAAGAGTGATTGGGGTTTCGACCGCTTCAGTAGTACCGTTGGTGAGATGCGGGTTGATGATGCCATTGACTGTTGGAGAAGAGTTATAAGCATCACCATTGGTATCGACATGGGAAATATTAGGATTGGTAGTAATTGAATTATTCCTAAGTTCCACCATTTTCTTAGATGATTGAAGAATTGATTTTCAGATGATTGAAGAATTGATTTACTGAGTGATTAATCTCCCACTATGGTCGCCAATTGTTAATACCTAAATACTGATTCTAGGGAATGTACTGTAGAAGTACTTTCTTTATATTCGGAAATAAAAATCGTACAAGTCAAGCCTAATCCACGATAGTAGTTCTGCCCTGCTTCGGTCACAAGGAAAGAAAATGGGTTGATTTTAGGGGAGCAAAGCAAAGAAAGTTGAAGGAATTTATGTGTTGTATTATGAGTAGAGATGTTGAACTATTAAGAAAATAACAAAGCTTGAGAGAATGATAAGCTTGTTGTGTTTTCTGAATGGGCTAAGGAGCCTATTTATAATCGTTTGGGAACACATGCTTCCTTGTAAAGTAGTGGAAGTAGTAAAGAGATGTAGAGGTGGGAGTCGTGGGGTTAATGGTATAACTGTATTGGAATCTTCGGGAAACCATTACTCCATTACTCTATCATTACTTTGTAACTTCCTTGTCATGGGGTGTTTCCAACCATGTTGTTGTAACCACCTGACCAAAACCGCACGTTTAATCGCCCCACTATAATTTGATTTCTCGTAGAGTTAGTGGAGTCACTCGAAACATGTGAGTTTATTGTAAGATAAAGTTATTGATTATTTTATGTCAACATAGTATCATTATGGCCAATTATTGGCGCCAATAGCAAGGGGCAAGGCTGACACAAGCATGGGTGCAAGAATGAAGGGCTAAAAGATGCGCAAAGGAAAAAGAGGGAGAATTTAGCGCTGCTGGCAGCACTAACTAGTTTGCGCTTGTGCTAGCCAAGCTTCTAGCGCTGCTGGAACCACTAACTAGTTTGTGCAGGCGTTAGCGCTGCTGGGGCTAGCCCATTTTTTCCCTAGTGTTATTTGGTCGTTTGGCGTATTGGCTTTGTTAGCTTTTTCTAGCCTTTTGGCATATGTGTGTGCTATTCATTAGTGTTGAGAATGTGGATAAGGTTCACTAAGGCTGGAATTTTCTAGTGCCATGGTTATTTCTTATGCACCATTAAATTTGGCATTCGTTAATGTTGTGGCCATATTTATGGCTTGTTTAGGGTTTCTCAATTGTATGAGATTTAATGTTAGCATTTATGCGTAACTTTTATGCAATGCATACATAACATTTTCAAGAGATTCAGTTGTGAAAATTTGCAATTTGAGACAATGCTTGATGCGACTCTGCAATTAGATAATATGCATCTAAACAGCGTTTTTATTCAAATATGGCGTAGCCTCTATTCCGAATGTTCGTAGTTTTGTATAGTCAGTAAATTCTGTTTTATACAAATAGTTTGTATGAATGCACATGAAATGGCGAGGATTTTGTTGAGTAAGGCTCTGAAATTTCATGACGCACATATATACAAAAAGAGCTACAGGTCCAATTTAGCCAGGAGTTGATTATGCATTTTCAATTCTCTTGCAGAATGTAAGATAGCGGTATGTATTTATAACTCTGATGATGGGTCAGTAATTTATACATATTTATTTCATGCTTCTGCAGCTAGGCGAAAAGCAATATTACAATTTTCTCCCTTGTCAAAATACACCATCAACAAAGTTCAAGTATGGTGATCAAAACAAGACTTTGGGCATAAAAAAAAATAAAAAAAAAATAAAATAATAAGAAGAATATACCCATTAGCTTCAACCTATACGAGCAATCCTAGACTACAATTACAAAATAGGTAACTCCCTGTTTTTTAGACTAGGCATTTCCATACAAAAGGGTGTAGAACCCCAGCTTTTGGCGAGGCTTCCTACCACTAATGTGTAATCGGTTTTTCCTATCTAATAAAATTCTTCGTTTTATAATAATAATAATAATAATAATAATAATAATTCATGGAAACTAAGGTGTTGATGTGGTTGTAGGCATCAATGTCAATACAGAAATAAGAGTCTACAATGGCAGATATTTTAATATTTGTCGGTTGATATGAAAATACCATCATGGAATATTGATTGTACAAACCATTAGCTAGCAAGTGGAATCCCTAAGTAATAAAACATATAGATGATCAATTAGAACCAACAAAAAAACCATGAAGTATGGAACCAATTAGTTATGTTAATTGAAAATACTGGATTTGAATCCCACTAATATCCAATACGATTAAAATACATGAAAATTGTTCATGATAATGTTTAAGGTGAAAACAAATGTAATGCAAAATGGTACTCTCAGGTAGGTTCGAGAGATCAAGCTCGAACATGACGATCCTAAACCAAGAAATGGTCGTTCACGTCCTTTTTTTATTACAGAAATGGAAAGGATTTGGTTAGGTCTTACGGGAGGAAAGCAAATAAGGTTGAGAAAATATTAGTGTGATAATGTATGGAGAAGAAAATGGACTCTATGAGAGGAATCGCTGATTTTGTAGGTTTTATTTCTCCAAACTGATTATCTTGTTTGTTTTGTGTTTATGTCTTATTTCGAATAGATGAGAATCATATATTTATAGTTCAGAGGAGATATATTGATTAGGAGAGGTGGAGAAGTAATGATTATGGAGATCGTAGTGGGATTGTACCCGGAAAGTAGGGAAAACCTGTCTGACCACTACTCTTCATCCTCTCAACTGCTATGTAACCGAACACTTCTTGTTACCTTCTTGTTCATGGAGGTGGTACCACCACCCACGATGTCGTAGACCGCCAGACCAATATCCTAATGAGAATCCCTCCATGTTGTATTTGATATATCGTGGAAATAGTGGAGTTATGAGCCATTATAGTTTTGATTAAGTCAAGTCAAGTCAAATGACTTGCCTAAGTCAGTAAGACAAGTTATGTGACTCACTGGATTAATAGTCATACTGGTTAGTGTCGATTCTGGGAAGTTCAGTGGCCATGTACTTTCTTGAAAGTAATGTGGCATATGGATAAGTATTAGCTCAGAAGCGACTTATTGTAAGTCTGAGAGGCATTTGAGGCTAAATGTTGTAGAGGGATCCTTGAGCAAGAAAACCTGCTGGAATCCGTATAAGACTCAATTTATGACCTATATTGAGAAGAAATGCGTATTTCTGGGGGAGGTAGCTAGTTAATCTAGTACTAGCTACTTAGCGCAGATAATGATATGTTATCTCTTTTAGCTATAAAAGGCTAATGTGCTAATGTCTCAGGAGTAAGACCAATATGCATAGCTTCTAGTAAATATCAATTGTACTAGGAATATGAAGCTAGTGTCAAGTTTGAAGTTAGCACTTCAATTGGGTCAAGTATAGCTAATGCTAAAGTGTTAGCGATATTGGGCCTATGGCTAAGTCGTTATGTATGGTCATTCTAAAGCCAAAGACGTTGAGGAGCTAGGACATGGATGCTTAACAGGGTGACAATGAGCTAGGGACGCCAAGGAGCTAGGGACGCATAGGAGGCTAGGGCTCCAAGGACGCTGAGAAGCCAGGGATGCTAATGAGATAGTGGCTAAGGAACTAAGGAGCTAACTAGGAAAGTATTAGATTTAAAGGAACATTTTCCTTGGCGTTGAGGCTAGTAGCGACACATAAGAGAAGCTGAGACGCTGAAAAATCTAGGGGCGCACTAAGCCTTAGGGACGTATTGGCCTTTGCATGGACGCGCTAGCTTGGATAAGCATTGGCCTTAGCATGGACGTGCTAGCTTGAAGACGCATTGGACTTGGAGCTTGGACGCGCTGGAGCTAACTAGAGACGTATCTTAGCTTTGGGTTCATGCTAGACAAGCTAGCGACGTGCTAGGTACTAGGCTAAAGAGAGTTAGCGATTTTGGCGCTAGAATTAGGGTTAGCACTTTTAGTGCTAAGGTTGAGGTACCAAGGTGGTGATGTGTTTGCTAAGGCCTTATTAGGCTAAAATGTGCTAGTTAAAACCATTTTTTGGTTAGTCAAAACTTCTCAGACGCTAGAGTTTGGAGTCAGGATAGTTAACACTTTTAGCGCTATTTTGGATAATTGGTGCTAATGCGGAGCTAAACCAAATAGTTGGTGCTAACTAGCACCCATATGAGAAAAGGATAGGGTTAGCCTATCTGAGAAGTTTAACCCGTCTTTTATGGTGTCGCTTCTCAGTTGTAGTGCATCCAAGAGGAGTAGCGCCTTATTTATGGCTTATATTCAAGCAAAGTACTAAAGTAGCATATTTGTACTCAGAAGACCAATTTGAGGGGCATTCGTTGCGAATGAAGCGTTAAGCTATAATGTATTTCAGGGTTTAAGCATTTGCTACTCCCGAGTTTAATGGATGTTGTTAGAACATTAATGGCATTCGAGGCAAGTTCAAGGAATTCAATAGTGGAATTTATGCGACTTGTGACTAGTTCGATATGGCATGAATATTATGAGTATGGATGAGGCTACAAGGCCATTTTGAGATGTTTGAAAAGAACCTATGCTCTTAGTTCGCTTTTGGAATATAAGTAGAGACACAATATTCTATATTAAGCATCCGCGCATGAATATGTGCACATATATATTCTTGTTGCTTATCAAAATACAATTTTATAACTTTATCCCTTGTCAAAAACTCACCATCTACAGATACGTATCAAAATCAGTACATGATCATCTGAAGAAATATTTTTTTATGCGATGCTAATCGATTAATCATATTTTCACAGCTTGGTAGAAAACTGATAATAAAATATAAAATAACCATTTTTTTATTTACTCAGTGTAGTTTTTTTCTACTTATTTATAAAAAAAAAATTAATTTTATGTCTTTTAAAATAGTACTTTTGAGTTTGGGTTCTAATTTTGTCCAATTTTAAATATAGGTCACGGTCAAAGATTTACAATGTTTGACTGTCTTGACCATCCTACAGAGGACTGGAAATATAAAATGATTAATTAAAATCTTATTTTTGATTTATTTATCAACTCTACCAGATTATACACGTTATATTATGTCTGATCGCACGTTAATGGATGGTTGGGATCTAAACTTATTTAAATACATAACTTTAGCCCTAAAGTTTCAGTCACTCTTTATTATGGATCTGAAAATTAAAGGAAATTAATTAGGGATGAAATAGTTACAGTATTCTTGAATTTCTATTTCTTCTCGTATATTCTTTTTGTGTTCTTTAATACTAATATTGGTTTTGTATTAGAATCAAGTGTTCACTGTATGAAGTTGATTCTTTTTTTGTTCGTGGTTTTATTTTAATTTATATGTTTTGAGTGAAGTTCCTGATTTATTCATGAAATCACTTCTTCTGTTTTGAGGAAAAAACTTTTGCCTGGAACAGAAACCCAAAAATTATTGAAAAAGAAGTTCACGAACCTTTTTATCTCCTTCAAACTGTGTTGCACCCTCAATTAAAAATACGTATTAAAAAAACGTTTCAATTCTCATGAAACAAATATAATGGTATTACTGAGAGTTTCTCTGTAGAAAAAAAAAGAGGTCACGAATGCTGCACTACACTTTCACTTCTAACTAACAAGTTAGAAAAACTGAAATATGAAAACTTCACCCAGTTATTAAAAAACAAAAAACTATGCACTTTCTCTGAATTGCTTTTATTTTCTCCGAGAATAATCACATTAGGTAGATCATTCCTAAAAGTTAAAGACTAAAAATTTTATTTTTTGATCCGCTTTAAATGCAGTGGGTAAACGAATAAATTTGATCGGTGTTTATATAAGGTAGCGTATGTAGTTGGACGATTCTCTAAGATAACGTCTAAACAGACAGGCGTACGTCTAGGAATTCTCCGATAAAAATGTATTGACCATATTAATATTCGTATATGAGATATATAGAAAACACTTCAACATATCAAAAAAAAAATTTACTATCATCAACAATATTTTTTTATGCTAAAAAATTCAAGAAGAAAATATTAACCATGTTACAATCCTAGTCCATCAATATTAGGCATAGAGCTTAACTCTAGGTATTAAGTAACCTAAATCCCAAGCATCATGTTCAATCGATAAACAAAATTATACCGTTAAGAATTCAATAAAATGAAATAAACAATGATACTTGTTGCGTTTCAGTAATCGTTTTTCTTTTGATCTCTTCGGTAAAATAAAACGTCTTAAAATTGTTGAGACAATTGCTAAATTATGCCTGCACAAAAATAAAGTCAAATAAAATCAAATAGGAAACATATATCATGGTTGAGTCGCGGACTAGGTCACTCTCTTTAAGACGTTTCGCGGCTCTGCCCAAGATTGTGCAAGCAGTTCATCGTTTGTCGTGTTTTCCCCAGCATAAAACATCCAAGTTCAGTCTTTCACGCAATCACTCTTGCACGGTAAGAGGATGTGAAACTTCTACACTTCATTCTTGTTCAGAAACTATATTAGAAAAATGAAGGATGATCACACACTTGTTTTTCTTTTTCACAAAAATTCATTTTCTTTAAAACTCAAGAGATATAAAAGAAAACTCTCACATAAGAAAAAGGCTTCAACAACTATTCAAATTCTTTTCATAAAAAATATGATTTTTAATAGCCAAAAAAATAAATATGGGATTGAATAAAAGATATTATTAAAGAATTAATTAGCATCATTAACCCATTGCACAAATGACGGTTTTCGTAGCATTAAATCGAAATAAATTTATTTTTTATAAGAAAGAATAATGATCACATTACAACCAATTAAATGATAGGGTAATATTTGAAAATCAAAAAACATATATTCTCAACACTATATAAAGTTGCACAGAAAACCAAATCGAATCATAAATCCTATGGACAAAACCATTTAAGTCTAAACCGAACCAAACTATTATTCAACGATCTGGATAATTTTGATTTTGAAAGAATCGGTTGATCTTGGTTCGGTTTTAATAGATACTCAAACCAAATGAAAACTATTGGTTTAAACTGATTAATATAAACTATTAGTTTATTTAATTTTCAGCCGCCCATCTTAGCCTCACCATTATATAAGGGTTCATATGAGTCGTTCATCTTACATAAATCTTCTAAATTTTTTGATTACTTTATATTGTTTTTGTTCCTTTCGTGTGATTTTTTTTACCTTCTCAAACTTAACCACCACCACCTATTACACCAGCTGCTATACAACCAGTAGTATCATCTTCTTTTTATGAGGCTGGCAGAATAACTGTGTTCAATCATTTCGTAGATAAGAAGATGGGAAACTAGGGCTTGCTAATTTATTTGTTCTGTTTGTTAAATATTCTCAAAATTCCTTATACAACACCATAAAAATATGAAAACTAACTTAAAAAAATAAAAATAAATTCCGTTTACTCTTCGCCATTCCACAAACTATTTGTTTAACACAATTTCACCAATGATTTTTACTCGATGGAATTTGATCATTGGATATGTGAAAAATACTTTTCACCAGATGCTTATACTTTGTTATTAGCGACGTAGACTTGATCGAATGGTTAAAACGGTACCGCCCGATAGAGACTCTATCTCGTATGACAAAGTGACAAATTTATCAATTTATCATATGATTTTGCCATTTAGGCATACCTACAGTGGTACCATAACTGGGAAACCAATATGTCAAAGTCAAGTGCATAGAACCGGCCTAACCCTATTTTGCCCTTCAAATCGAGCTTACAACAGCTCACGTGCCTAATTCATTGCTTCGTGGGTTCATCTCTTGGAACCAAAGTTGTAGTCTCACATTTTTTCCATCTCTTCTGTAAGCTGCATCCATCTTGCTCTCTCTAGATTGTCTGTCGCCATGGATTCCTCGTCATCGAAGGGGTTAACAGGAACCCTTAACAAAGAAAACTTTGTATCTTTACTCAAAAAACTTATCGGAGAATCAAAATACGTTCAGAACAATCCACCAGAGTTAGTCCCAGAAGAAAACAGAATAGCCAAACATGTACTCGATACTTTACTTCCTTACAGCACCACAACAAAGGGGGGACCTTTGGTAATCAATCACGTCTCTTATACTCCAGGAAGAGGAAACGTTATTGTTGAATACCCCGGAACTGTTCCTGGAAAGATCGTTTCTTTTGTTGGTTGTCATATGGATGTTGTTACTGCTAATCCTGATGAATGGGTTTGTCTCTTTTTAATGTCTCTTCTTTGTTATTGGTTCAATCTAAAGTTCTTGATTTTCGTTTTGAGTTTACTTATTTGGATTTGACTTCCAATAAAAAGAATCAAATCTTGAGATCGCCCATTTTTCTTTTTTTGTGGAAAGCAATTGACCTTGTCATGTTGGATATTATGTTAATTGTATTTCTAATGGTTGTATAGTTTCTCAATTAATAGACAACATAGGAGATAACTTGATTTTGTTATTTGGGGCTATAAAGATTCGCACTGCTAGGAATGGTTGGGATTGGATATCTCAGTGACTTTTTAGTTTCTTGTGATCGTGACATTATTTTGCAGGATTTTGATCCTTTCTCTTTGACCATTGATGGAGATAAGCTTCGTGGTCGTGGAACAACAGATTGCTTAGGACATGTTGCTCTAGTGACTGAGCTAATGAGAAGCCTGGGAGAAACAAAGCCAAAGTTAAAATCATCTGTTGTTGCTGTATTTATAGCCAATGAAGAGAACTCGTCGGTTGTGGGTATAGGTGTTGATGGTCTTGTCAAGGATGGATTGCTCGAAAAACTCAAGCATGGTCCTTTGTAAGTAATTTGAATGTCAGTGCAAGGATTTGAAGAGTAACATTGCTTTGTATGAGATTAAATTTGAAGAGTAACATTGCTTTGTGTGAGATTAAATTTGAAGAGTATACTCTGTAGGTATTGGATTGACACCGCAGACAAACAACCTTGTATTGGTACTGGTGGTGTGATATCGTGGCATCTTAGAGCTACAGGAAAGCTCTTCCATAGTGGTCTTGCCCACAAGGTAATGTTTCATATTCCACTCTGTGTTGTAGTTAAGGTAATGATTTGAATTGTCAGAAGACTTTTCAACATTTCGTTCATCAATCAAACCTTCTTTAAAATCATTTATCCAGTATTAATGTCAACACTTGATCCAATCCTTCCCATTAAGACTTCGGTGAGGCCCAGTTGCAGTGTAATGTGATCCATGAGTAGCTAAGGGGGGTATTATAAACTTAATTAACTGAATACATAGCTATTTATATGAATAAGAGCTGAGGAGAGTTTTTATTGCGGACGGATATATTTACAGGCTATAAATCCTCTTGAATTAGCAATGGAGGCACTTAAAGAGATGCAGTTACGATTTTACAGAGATTTCCCTCCCCATCCTAAGGAACAAATCTATGGATTTGCAACACCATCGACCATGAAACCAACTCAATGGACTTGTAAGATTTTGCTATATCTCCTTCTAATATTGGCAACGCTAATTTTCAACACAAACTCTCGAAATATTCTGTTACTTCTTCATACTAACTCGCGAGTTGCAGATCCTGGAGGTAGCGTCAATCAAATTCCATTTGAGGGTACTATTTCAGGAGATGTCAGGTTTATATTTTCTTTTGCTTTTTACTACACTGTTGTACGATTGTTCGTGGAGAAGGCATGAAGCATAACAATGCCACTTTCTTCTTGCAGGTTAACTCCTTTCTACGAGTAAGTAAACTGAAAGGCTGAAAAGGATTCTATAACACAATTTTGGATCTTGTGTTGTGAAATTTAGAACATACTAAAAAGAGCTCAACTTGGATATCCTTTCTTCTCAGTTCACTTTTATTTGACAGTAGTATCTTTAGAATTTTGTGGTGGGAACAACTCTGCAAGATCTGATGTCTTTTGCATGTTTATTTACTTCAGCATGAAAGACGTTGTGAAGAAGTTACAGGAATACATGGAAGATATTAATGCCAACATAGAGAATCTAGATTCACGAGGGCCAGCTTCCAAATATATCCTCCCAGACGAAAATCTAAGAGGAAGGTAAGCTTCTCTTTCGGTATCCAATGTTGTCTGCTTGTTCCCGGTTCAGAATGTCAAGTAAAATAGTTTACAATACAAGCAAGCTCTACCTATTTAATTTTTTTCATGTATTTCAATGTGACAAACTTGTGGTGACTTTCTTTCTTTTTCAGTCTAGTGATTAGTTTTGATGAGGCTCCAATGATGGGAGTTGCTTGTGATCTTGATTCTCGTGGCTTCCATGTGTTATGCAAAGCAACTAAAGATGTGGTTGGACATTGTAAACCCTACTCAATCACTGGTAGTCTGCCATTGATTCGAGAATTGCAGGTTTGTTTCCTATCTATTAATTTTCGGGCTCTTTTGGATTCTTATCTGTTATTATTTCTCACCTTTTTACTGACTGCATGGTAGGACGAAGGTTTCGATGTTCAAACTTCAGGATATGGTATGTTTAATCTTATTTCCTCTATTAATATTGACTTCAAATCTTAGGGCTTTTCTTATACTTTGAGTTGCTATGAAGTGAAAAATGTATAAGAGATCAATTTATCCTCCGAGTCTGTGGTACCACGTTAAAATAGCTACAAAATGAATAAGCATCTACTGATTGGAATGACTAGGTTATATTTACTTTCGTCTGTATAACTTTTTTCCTTAGCTTACAAATTTGAACTTTTGAGTATACCCTTTTCTCTTTCTGTGTAGTTTTTGTTCCTCTTTTCTTGTTTCACATGTGACTATTTCCTGTTTCGTTTTGATGTAAAATTTAGTTTTCAATTTGCAGGTTTGTTGGCTACATACCATGCGAAGAATGAATATTGTCTTCTATCTGATATGTGCCAAGGTTATGAAGTGTTTGTGAGCATCATCTCTCAATTAGAAGACGACCAGTAAAATCGTGCACACCTAATCAAAAATAGGGCCTCAACTTCATCATGGCTCATCAAGTTCTACCACATCTTTTAGTATAGGTTTGTGTCCATATTAGATTTTGCTGAATGCGGTGAAGTTCATGAACTAGAGTGGCCAGACAAGTTCTTTTTAGAGTTTGTACCAAGTCTCCTTGAACTAAAATCATTATTTTTGTTTGATTTTTTCATGATGCTTTATTGTGTAACTTGGTGTCAATTTAAAAGCCTTCAGGGATGTTTGTCAAACTAGGGTTATGCTCTCTACTTATGAGCAGTTGTACGTGAAACATAATGATACTAACACAATTGGAAAAAAGTTGTTGCAATATAGCTAGAATATAGAAAAGCAAAGAAACATGCCAGAGAGGGAGAGCTCTTATAATAAGAGTATTTTAGCAACATCAGTGTCTAACTGAATCTCTCAGGACTTAAGTTGTACAATCAATGACCTCCTGCACCATTCTCCTATTTCTGGTGCCCCTTGAGCAAGGTTTGCCCCTTTTGCTCCTATGCATCTGCCTGTATAGTTATGCAGAATAAGGTCATTCCATGGCAGTTATTAGAAATATTTAAAACAAGAGCCACATTCATTTTCAAGGTAAAGAGTATTGCTACCTTCCATTTGGTCCTATACTCAGTGACCTGTTCTCAGCTTCCTCAGTGTACCCAACACGCATGAGATTAGCATTGTTTTTAGCTCCAGTTGCAATGTTCATGTTGACCGATTGAACAATATCTTTAGCTAAATAGCTAAGAGGCACCTTAGTATTATTAACGACAACCTTGCATCTTTATTACGCTTCAAAAGCAAGCATCTGGATGACATAATGGGATGGTAGACTAGTTATGGAACAATTTTAATGGTTAGCCGAGCAACACAACTACATAATGAGAAAGCAGGTATAGGACGGTAAAATGACTCGTACCTTCTTTACACATCCAAAGATGATCCAATTGGCTCAATGCTTCTATCAAGTTTTGTTAATAGGTTGTACTTACAAGAAAACAAGTACAACATACCGTTGTTAGACATTTGTTGCCACACTTCGGATAAACAAACTTTCCTGGTGGCATGTGGTTTTCTGGATCAGGAGAATGATGTGAGTTTTATTTGGATGTTAGAAACCTTGAAGGAGAGATTTACCGTGGTGATCAAACTCCAAGGGTCATAGTGACGAATAAGGATAAAACACCAATGAATGTCATAGAGGTAGTTTTCCCGGATGCCAATATTTTTCTTTGTACATGGCATATACAATTCAACATCAGAACATATTGCAGGGGTCATATCCAGAAGTCAAATCCACATAAAGGTATTGCTCATGAAAAAGCTGAATATAAACGTCTTAGTAAACTAATTCAGGAAGAACGAGAGGAAGAAAAGAATAAAAACGTCAAAGATTACACAGATAATAAAATAAAATGGAAGGCTTTTTAACATCATTGGGATTTGGTAGTACATTTGATATCCGAGACATAGTATAAATCTCATTTAGAGAATTTCATTTGTTTTTGGAAAAAGGTTTGGGGACCTAGACCAGTGTTCAAGACTTGAAGAATCAATTTCATGAAAATGGGGCGTCGACCGGAAATAGCATCGTATGTAGATAGATTGGAACGATGAGTTGAGTGAGAGCCCCTCATAATAGATGCCCAGAAGTTTAATCACTAAGAGCAACCACAGTGGGAAGACCATTCCCAAGACCAAAGACTAAAAATTTTACTCTTTGGTCTGCCTTAAACGCAACGGGTGAACTAATAAATTTGATTGGGCATTTGTGTAAGGTAGTGCCTGTAGTTGGGCGTTTGTCTAAGGTAACGTCTCAACAGACGGTCGTACGTCTAGGAATACGTTTGGATGGGGAGGACATTCGGTGAACGTTTGATGGCAGGCGTAACCGAAAAGACCGTCTGATGATAGACGCACCCCTAGACGGGCGCTCTCTTGGCCAAACGCCTGATGGGGCGGAATCATAGCCAAACGCCCGTATTTTGTCTAACACGTGCAGCTGGTACGTGGGAATGCTCAGACGGGAGGACGCTTAACATAACGCCTGGTTTATCAGGCACTTCCCTAGTCGAACGCGCGTCTCACCAGGAGGACGGCTGGGTGAGCGCCTGATGGGTGACTGGTCTCTTGGTTACCCGCACAGCTATCTTCTCCACTCCACACTTACGTTTTCTCCTGAAGCATCAAACAGAAACACAGACGCACTCCAAGGGAGCCGCCTACCACTCAACCCACTTCTCCCTCCAAATCAAGCTAAACCTCAATTCAAATTAGCAAAACTTGGCAGATTTGATACAAGTAATCTAAAAGTTAGGATTATTTCAAAGGAAACAAGGTAATAAATTTAAACTTTGATATAAATTGTAATTGATTTCATAGGTTTAGATTATGATTTAGGTTAATGTTTTGTTAATTAAATTTGTATATATATGTTGTAAGATTATACATATGATTGTGAATTAGACATATTAGAAATTGTAATTTTGGAATTGGGTATATATCTAGTGTTTATTTCTAGGGTTTATGGAAGTTGTAAATTGGGTATAAAAAGTTGATGAGAATTTGTTGAATTGAATTTGGAATTGATTAAGTTGTTGGTTAATTTGAGTTGGGTTGTGGTTAATTTTATGATTAATTGACTTGATTGTCTTTCAAATTTGGGAATTAGGATTGTTTATGTTTTATATTGAATGTTTATGGAATTATAGAATCGGGGAATTATGATGATTTTTTGTACAATTGATGATTTGATTAGTAGTGGACTATTTTGTGAATCATGAATTTTGTAATTTGGTTGATTTTTATATGTTGGAACATTTGATTATCTAATTAGATAATTACTTTTGTAATGATGAAATTATTATTTTTCTGGATTTATTGATTAATGTAGAGTTTTATATTTGTGCATTGTGAGGACTACTCTTGATTTTAAAACTTGTATGTACTGTTTGCACAGATGTTGAGCAGTGTGACGTCGAGATTCGTTGGTCGAAAAAAGAGGAACAAGAAGGCTAAAACTGTTGAGGATCCAAAAGAAGACCATAGTACTGAAGAAATGGTTGATGTTCCCAGGTTGGCGAACTATACTGTTGTGGAAGACGCTCAGGGTCACGCGTCGATAAATATTACATATTCAACCGGTACAAAATTCAAGTATTTACATCGTGGTTCCCTCAAATCGGTCATTCAGACCTATTCAGGTATTACTAAACACATCCCTAGGGTGAAATACATTAATGAAAAGGCAGGATGGGACCGTTTACTTACCATGGATGTAGTAGATTCGTCACATGCATTGATTGACTATATTGTTGAGCGTTTTTGGGATACCACGAACACTTTTCACTTCTCCTTTGGTGAGATTGGGTTCACACCGCTTGATTGGGTAATGCTGACAGGATTAATTATTGGTATTGGTAGTGGTATTCCGTATGACTCAGCGAAGTACCAATTTGAATATGTCCGGGCGCATGTTTTTCCTGAAATTAAAGATAGTGAGGTTTGTAAAAGAGAACATACTCCCAACCAGTGGGTTTCAGATGCAATTACGGTTGCATTTTTAGCACATATTTTGAGCCCGGAACGTTGATTGCGGCTAACGATGATAACATACTTGTTGTAGAGTGGCAAGAGCCTTTTGTATGTATGTTTTGGTTCAATTTTTCTTTTCAAATGTAAAAAACTATACTGATGCTGGATGGTTAGCTATTTTTGAGGATCTAAATGAAGTTGCCAATTATGACTGGGGTAGTGCTGCATTTGTAAAATTATATTCCGGAAACGACACTTCTGGCAGGGGACAAAGGTCACTAGCCGGACCCTTCCAAATAATGGAGGTAAATTTCTTAGTCTGATTTTTATTTCTTTTAAATGTTTATTTCTTGCTAATTTATTTATTTCGTTGGTTGTCTTGACATTGCAGTTTTGGGGGTACGAATATCTGGGAATATGTCGACCCAAGAACCCAACAAGTGAAAGTGAAGAAGTGTGGCCTAGAAGTTCTCGGTGGAAGGGTACACGAAGGAAGAGTATTGATATTGTTCGTTCAAGGACTTTTCTTAATCAGTTGTCCGTAGACGATGTGACCTGGCAACCGTGGGAATCCGCGATCTTAGTCCTAGAAACTGATATTGGACGGAAAGCAATAGAGCTCTCAGAGAAAATGGTTATATTCACTTGCCTAGGCACTGTGAGTTGATAATTTATTTCCATAGGATTGTTTTTTATTTTCTTTAATTTAGTTCGTTGATAGTTATTTTCTTTTCACAGAATAACGTTTATCTCGGAGAACGGTGTTGGAGGAAATACCATGAAACATAGGGCGTTCCCAGCAACCCGCCTACTCGTATTAGCAACCTGAACAATGACGAAGCTAACGAGATGAGGGAAAACGAAGTGGTCCCTGCAAGATAATTAGTGCGTGTTGTTACGTATGATTTGTATATGGAGTATTGGCAACATGTAACTAACTTGCATAAATATGCCACCAAAGTCGATTGGGAGGTTGAAACATACGGGTATGATGTTGACCGTATTAAACACAACATTCAAGAACCTGATGAACATGTATCCATTCCGCCTCAACAACAATTGTCATACGTAAGTATACAACAAACCACTGTGTTTTTTATTTGAGTATATAATAATGGTTGAGAATGTGATTTAACTTTATTCATAACAGGTCGAAGCTTATGGTTTGGTTCAAGAATATGTTGATTTTACGCAAGAGTTTCGTAAGTTTACGTTAAATGAAACGAAGGAGAGGATGGAGTTTATCATGGCAAAAGATGAAGAAATACGGGGTCTACAAAATCACAACAACAATTTGGAGTTACAGCTTGCCCATTTTCGTCAACAACAACCACCCATTGGTTTTGACACTTTCTCTCAAACTTTGTCATCACAAATGTGAAATACCATGGGTCAGGGATCATCATCAACAATGCAATCAAGTAAATACACATCCAGATCATCTTTGCCTCCATTTATGCCCCCGCGCTTGGCGTCCGGGAATCAAGATACTGATGGGTAGTAATTCATTTGCACTGAATTGTCAGTTGAACATATATTTTTTTCTTTGATATATCTTTTATCAGATTTGAATTGTCATTTCAAAAGACTTTTGTTACATTTGCGTTGTCTTTTACCTGGTTTGTGTTGTCATATCCAAAGATATTAATAATCTTTCCTTTGTTGGATTATCTGTTTTGTATTGTCATTTCAAAAAGATATTTATTTTTTCCTTTGTCGTTTTTTCTGCTTGGTCTTGTCTTGTCAACCGACACTTCTTATCTTTGATGTGTCTATTCACCCCACTTGCCTCAACTCTGTTATTTTTTAAAATACCAAGCGTATTTAGTCATATCAACTTTCAAATACTTATCTTAATATGCCTATAAATTGGACACTTGATTCTCCAAGTATACACACCAAAACTACAAACATCACCAACCAATGGCAGACTATGAGAATAACAATCACTGTTATGCTTCTTGTTCTTCTATTCCTCTTCCTCCTCCTCCTCCTCCTCCTTCTTCTTTTTCTTCTACTTCATCTGGTGATGACGATAACAATAGTTTGTACTCATCAGACGAAGATTTACTTGCATTGATCAAAAATAACCAAGCAGTCACTGCGGGGTTGATCGTTTCAACTATGAAATGCCCACATACTCGTATCCAAATACCAAGAGAACATGAGGCCGGTGCAAAACTTCTCTGGAAAGATTACTTTTGCAGAAACCCAAAGTTTCCACCTAATGTTTTTCGTTTAGAATGCGGCGAGAATTGTTCAATCGTATTTTGGGAGATGTCGTATCAGTAAATAATTATTTTGTTAAAAAAAAAAATATTGTTGGGATTCCTGGACTAACCCCTCATCAGAAAGTTACAGCAGCAATACAAATGTTAGCTTATGGATGTGCGGCCGATGCAGTAGATGAGTACTTACGGATCGGAGAAACCATTGTTTTGGAAGCAACTCGTAGGTTTTGTAAGACGATTGTGCATTTGTATGAGAATGAATATTTTCGCACACCAACTGAGCGTGATATTAAATTGTTTCTTAATGAGAACAAGGATAGGGGATTTCTAGGGATGCTGGGTAGTGTTGATTGCATGCATTGGAAATGGGATAAATCCCCATCAGCGGAATCAGGAGCTTACACTGCGTACAAAGAGAGTGAAAGTATTGTGTTGGAGGCAGTGGTGTCATATGATCTCTGGTTTTGGCATGCATTTTTTGTTATGCCTGGTTCTAACAATGATACTAATGTAATGAACCGTTCTTATATTTTTTAAAAGCTTATCAACGGGAAAGCACCCCTGTGAACGAACATCAATATAATATGGTGTATTACCTTGGTGATGGAATATACCCAGAGATTGCTATTATTGTGATGTCTATTAAACATCCAGATTCCCAAAAGAAACAAAAAATTTCAGCAATGCAAGAGGGTTGCCGAAAAGACGTAGAGCGAGCCTTTGAGGTACTGCAAAATAAATTCGCCATCGTCAAACAACCTGCAAGAATGTGGAATCCAGACGTACTTGCATATATAATGAAAATTGTTATCATTTTACATAATATGATAGTGGAGGATGAGCGTTTACCCGGTGATTGACCACATGAATATGAACAACGCAGCCACCATGCACCGATAAATATTTCGAGTCAAAATACTTCTAAACTTTCGAGAATGACAGTTGAGCAACGCCGACGTGCAATACACAACAAAGATGTTCATATTCGTTTGCGAATTGATTTGATCGAACATTTATGGTCATATTATGGTGAAAAATAAGAATTTCTAAATCCTGCGGATAGGTTTTGTGGGTAAATCTCTTGTAAACCCGCCCGAGACACCACTCGATCGCTAGGGGCACCTAGGGGTTTAAAGGCTTGTTGCATATGCTGAGTGCAGCCGCGATGCCTGCGAAAGTGAGTTTAGGTCTAATTTTTAGTTGATGTATTATCAATATGTTTTAATAAATGACTAAAGTGCTCCCATTTGATTAGTCCAAATATGTGATTAGATTAGTCAATTGCTTTTGTAAAACAGTTGAACGTAAAATCATTTTATTGAATCGAAAAGGAATACATCATATAACATTAAAGGAAATGAAATACAATAAATCATTAGATTACACCTAAACACTTAAGCATATAGGTTGAAATGTTACAAGGTACTTTCTTCCAAAATGCGATAGTTATCCTCATGCATAACCGTCTTCTCATGGATAGTTTCATATTTCTCGAGAGCCATCACCCACTGAAAAAAATAAATCAATTATAAGTTTGTATGTTTGAAAAATCTTTTTAATGAACGACTTATAAATTGACACACTTACTCTTGTCACACTAGATTCGGTGGTATGAGCTTCTTTTACAACTTTCATTTCCTGTTTCAAAGCTTCCAATCGTTGAAACATCTTCTCAAACCTTTTCTTAATGACTTTTAACGTCCTACAATTTTGATTTCCATCTAATCCCACAAAAATCTTAAACAAACGCTTCCACCAAGAATCGGATGTCTGATCCATGATGTTTTCAACAACGGCTTCGTTACTTTAGGTAATGTACGCTCTTTCGTACTCGTGCTTTGTGATCGTAACTCACGATTTAACAATGGCAACATCTTCATCATTATTGTATGGAGTTACCATATTTAGTGCTTCAAAGGATCGGGTGAGAATGGGTTGGAAAATGAAAATGAGAATAAGATTGAAAGGGATATGGGAGATTGAGAATGAAAGGGATAGGTGAGAATGAGAATCACCTTGAAAGGGATAGTTTCCTTTTATAGTGCTTAATTACCAACGACTAGTTTTTCAAAAAATAAGTCGTTGGGTTAGTCAACCATGTTTTACAAATTCAAAATTCTCAATAACTGTTTCTAGGGTTGGCACGATCAAAATTTAAAATTCAAAAGCAATGCGACATCTATGTAAAATTGGAAAGAGGAGTGGGTATTTTTTAGTAAAGAGTCATCATTATAAATTTAATGTGGTCATAGCCTCTACAAAGGATCGTCAACCTGCTACAAAAGACAATGACGACACCAAGATATGTCTTTTTTGCAGGAGCTGCGGTTGCACTTAGCACGTGCAACAAGCATTTAAACCATTAGGTGGCCCCAACGGACGAGTTATGTCTCGTGAGGGTTTACAAAGATATATACCACAAAACCTATAATCAAACCTCAACGGGTCGTATGACGCTCTGGATGACGATCTAAACATCTTCGGAGAACAATCAATACAAAAGGGTTTTATTTTTCCATCACCCTTAAGATCTCGAAATGAGGTTGGTACTTGAAATCTGAACCTTTCCATCTTCTCCATTCCTTCAGAGATATGGCAACAACTTCATCATCAGTTTCATTCCTAATTCTTCTTTGGGTGGGCCTTGTTTTCTTCCTCTTTTTGCAGGTAGGAAAGAGATATTTGAACTAATGACTTTGGTCAACTGCCATGTTTGTTCGTTCAGTTTTTTGTTTTGTTGGGATCTGAATTCCATTGCTTGTTCTTTGGGCGCAGCTGATCTAAGATCCCAGATTCAGGAAGATCAGAACTTGCGGAACTGTCTGGTGACCATGAGTTGGGAGTTGATTGCCTTAGCCGAAATGAGTCAACAGGAAAATCCCTTGAACTGGATTCATTCACCTTAGCGGTTAAAGTGGAAAATATTAGTACTACCCTATCTATTTCCTGAAATCGAAAAAAAAAGGCCTGCTCTGTTCCGGTTATTGGGGTTACCGGTTTCATTACAAAAGTTAACATGGATATGTTCTAACCATTCCATGATCATTGAACCATTCATCCGACGTTCATGACCCCTTGCTAGATAATATAATACTATGTTTCGACATTAGGGATAAATCTTCATCTATGGTAAAATTCTCTGCATCAAGACTAAATTTTTTGTAAGCCATAATTATGAAAAAGGAGAGATAAAAATAATCTTTATATTAGGTTATTTGAAATTTGAAAGGTGTGGTTTTGAAATAGGAACGAAAGGGATAAATTGATTTATAGGTAATATCAAAATACAAATCAAAATATAGTCGTTGATCAACGGTAACCAACTCTCAACGGCTACCTGGATAGGCGGTCGTCCAGATTTACGCCTCACAACCAGGCGGAGCTATAGACAAACGTTTGAAGCAGGCGGAGCTGTAGACAGACGCCCACAATTAGGTGGAGACGTATATGCACGCTTGATTTGGGCGTTGATTTGGTTAACGCATATCATTGGGCGGGCTCCTACCGTAACACTCCGCTGGACGCAAGGTTGGGTGAACGCTTCATCAGGCGTAATTTTGGTGAACTCCCGTAAAATGAAACGTAAGTCTATCGTTACGCCTGCCACCAGATGGATACCTAGCACAACGCCTAGCACGAGACGGACATATAGCGCAACGCTCGACTATAACTCGTTTGGTCCAGTTCTCGGACCAAAAATGGTCCCGAACAATGCTGAAAGTGGACCAAAGACCACATTTAATCGCCCCACTAACCGTCAATTTGAACGGACCAAAGACCAAATATAAATTTGGTCCGTCATTTAGTCCACCTACTGTGGTTGCTCTAAGAACACCTTTTACTTTTATTCTTCAAAGTCACAATCTTCAATCAAACAATCTTCCAGATCTCTAATCTCAATATCTCTCTACTCTAGGTCATAGACGACGTAATCCTTCTACACTCACAAAATCTCTCTACCCAGATCTGTTACCGTGTTGTAGTTTCATGGATCGAGAGAGAAGTAGCGGAAATAAAAAAAAATGAAAACAGAGAACTACATTTTTAATTAATCTGAGTTCATTTACTTTCACGAACATCCTAGGTATTGAATTATGAACCAAAACATTAACTTAGTAGGAATTCCCACTTATCACGCGACTACCACTTCTTAAGGTGTAGCTAACAGATCAACATTAACACTTACAATTCAACACAATTTGTAAATAAGAAAGACTAAAACAACCTAGCTAAGGACCCAAACAACTTCAACACTTAAGTCCTACAAAGTGGGAACAACTGAATCAGATTTGGATCAATAATCTTAACATTTGGTGTTGTTATCAGAGTAATATAAAAGGTTTTCTGTGAAAATACAAAAATAACCGTTGGAGCGTTTACTTATTTATTATGCTAGGAATTACTTTTAGGTCCTAGTTTTAGAAAACTCTTAAGTGGGTAGTTTCTCAAAGATTATTAGAAGGAATAAAACTCCTCTGATTTACACGTAGATGGATGGAGGTCTTCAATACTATATGAACCAGCAGAGGTGGTGGTGCAACTCTTACAGAATCCCATCTAGGTGGTGCAATGGCTCAATGAAGTGTTATCCAAGGAACTTAGATGTGTTGACATATTATAAATTCTAACATTAAACATGTCAAACTCCATAAACATACGACGAACACAGCAACAAATTTTATAAACACGTAAACATTCAAGGGATTCAAAATTATATACCTCAAGCAACAGTACACTCCTCACCTTTTGCACTTGCTTGAGTATCTTGACACTCAATACCTAAAACCAAACAAAACAAACCCCAGAATCAATCAAATCAAAAATAATCATAATCATAAAATTTGAACAAAAGGAAAAGCAAAGAAAAAATTGAAATACAGAAAAGTGAGGAATCACCGTGATTGTAAACCCTAAATCCCCAACTCCTACTTATTGGAGATATACAAATAGAAGGTGATAATAAACGAGAAAAAACACACACGAGATGATTCAGGTAATACAAAAAAATCTATGACAGATCCATCTCAGGTTTTTCTCTTTTTCTTTCTTGATTTTGTTCTTCTTTTCAGTTCAAAAATCGACCGAAGAAAGAAAAAAAATTATCAGGAAGGATAATAAAATCATTTTACATCAATTACCTTGAATCAGTTTACATTGCATAGTTCTGTCAGTGCAATGGAAAGCAGCATTTTCGAAGGAATTGGATTCCTTGATAAACCGAGTCTATATTTTTTAAGTTCGTATGGTTCAGGATAATTGGGCCCATTCTCCTGGAATCTTATTCTTGAGCTCCTAATTACTTGAACCAAACACGTTTTCCATCCATCCAGAATCAAAATCCTCAGTCAATTTTCTTTTTACTTTTTTAGGTAAACTATTGCTCAAATTTAATTGATATAAAAATCCGCTTATAATATAATCGGTTAAACTAATGAGGAAGGATCCAATGATATTATCTTGATATTTTGGCATTATTTTTCTTATAAAGCCAAACGAAAATAAATTTAAAACTAATTTTTGATGACATATTATTCTTATAAAGTTCTACATTCCTATTAAAAATGAAGGCATTCTGAGATGTATAAGACTACCATCTTCCACTTTGAAAATCAACTGGTGAAGATTAATGTTTGAAATTAAATTTTGCAGATGGTAAAATTTTATATCTTGTAATGGGCTTATTTTTGGTGGTATATAAAAAATATTATACTAAAATAAACTTCAAATTCACTTTCGTTTGGATTTTATAAAAAAAAATGTCACTAAAATATTAAAATAATGTCTTTATAATCATATTATTTGATCATTCCCATGTACTAATAGACAGAATAAGATAATAATAAAAACAAAAAATTTACATAACTCAAAAATAGAAGAAATGAATAAAGAGAAAGTGAGACATAAGTGACGGCCATATGATCAGTTTCCTTTTTCATTATTAACATTGGTGAATCGGTGATAGTGATACATATTAGTACATGTAACCTGACACCGCTATATATGAAGCAGCTCTAACTTGGACAACACCGTAATCAAGCAAATTTACATCACCAATAGGATACCAATTACGAAATATTCCAAATATAAGATACTAAAAACTACAATTAAAGGAGGAGGAATTGCTTTAACTGAACAAGCATAAGAATACAAGTACGAAAATAAATGAATAAGGTTTAAACTCAATGCAATAAAAAGGCTTATAAGCGACCCAAACTGTATTCATTTTCAGACAAGCATAAGAATAAAAGTTTGCTGCCAACTACATTGACAACTAAACTGCATTATCAACTGCTAAGTAAGTTGTCGTTGCCTTTAGCCTACTGCGAAAACTCAACACCCACAAATCAGGAGCAGAAACCATGATGGCCTAGAAAGCTTGCTCAATCCTGATGGTTATCCAACTCCACCTCCATCTTCTAAGCCTTCCACGTTGTTCTCAAACATGTGTCTGTAGATTGATTTTTATCGTTGTTCTTGGTCCTAACCAAACGACCGAACACCGTCGTCATATAACGCTTCATCAATTTACCATATTTGATTCCTTCCACACCTTTCTGTTTTATCACCATTAATTGGTTACTAGCATTATCATTCTTTTCTTTTTCTCTGAAGTGATGGCTAAGTGAATTTCTGCCACCTCCATGATTGTTGCTACATTGATGTTCAGGCTTATTACCATTACTTACAGCTTTTCCATGATCTTCTTCACTCATTATCAACTTCCATAATTGACTATGATCATTATTATGTGTTGTTCCTGCTGTTGTTTCATCTTCATTATCTACTTTGCTTTCTATCCGGAAATAACTCGAACCAGTGGTACCATTATTTTCGTCATCATCAGTTTGCATTATAGAAATTTGCATGGGTTTTCTGGTTCTCCTAGACATTCCAGCGCTGTAGTGATGTCGTTTATTTGGCTCCCATGCACTTCTCATTGTTGCCATACGGACTCGGAACTTAATTTAGTCTTCAGCTAATTGCTTTAGCGGTTTGTTTTTGAAATCTGATTAAAAACTCTAAACAATTGATTAAGAGACTCATTTAATCTATAAGTTTAGAGTATATAATCAACAACTTCAATGATGAAGTGAATTATGTGTGTTATTGTGTATGTGTGTGTATATATATATATATAAGAAGGTCATTATACTAATCAGATTGATTACTTGTTGTTTAATAAAATGATATGTTTTGTAATTTTTTGCTCAAAAGGACAGTAAGAAAGATAGGAAATCTATTTCATATATAAATGAATGAATAGAAATATAAACCTCCCTTCCCTAGTTGGTATACCAGCATATGGACACATTACACCTACTGACCTACTTTTTTGATTTGATGTAACAAAGGTGTTGCAGTAAACAAACATCATCGTGTAGTTTCTTACCTGAGTGGAATTCTTTGTCCTCTTTGGGCTGATCTGACCGGGAAATACAGCAGTCTTTTTAGATATATGCATGTATTGATCTTCATTAATACCAGCTGCACTACCTTCTCCCTCATCTTCACTCTTAAGATTTTCTTCCTTTCCCCTACCTAAGGCCCTTAACCCTTCGTCGTGGTGTCTTTTAAGGGAGCCAAGTTACTGCAAAGACTTGATAAGATTGGCTACACAGTACAAATTGACAGGATCAGAGATATGCAGATATCTAAGAGCGTCCACAATGGACTTGCCAGATTCAGAAATCTGCATATCTAGGTCGGCAGTGGAATATTAACCATCTCAAATAAACGACATTATATATGGTCCACCTATTATCTTCTCAGGAGGTTATAGCTACGCAGAATCCCATTTCCAGTTTTGATGTTTACTATCAGCAAATTTTAAGTGCATGATTAGGGTACCTTCAGTTGAAATCTTATACGGAGTTTCTAGGCCTGGTGATTCTGGTCTAACCAGTGCTGGTGGATTCACAACTACCAATTTCAATAAAACACATAACAACATTACCTTCCAACATATCAATTCACAGTAACACTAAGAGCGAGCGAGTGACAGTCACATGCAGTGTATAAATAGTTACCTCTTTTTCCATTGAGACCAATCTCCAAAAGGTACAATATATCCAGTAAAAGGTAATCCCTCGCCATCTTGTTATCTCCTATCCGGCACCTCCTTTTTATTCGATGAGTATCCCATCAAAGTGCGACAGCATGCTTACATTAAGCGGCGAACACATTCAGCACCAACAAATAAGTGGCGAACACATTCAGTACTACATGGCACATAAATTGGTCACTAGTTCATATTCCTTGCAGCACTCAGTAAAACTATAGCATTAGCTTTTTTTTTTTTTGCTTCATGATCAACTGGTTTGCACAAAATTTCATAGTTCTTGTCAAATCCCATCTGTGAAGGTGAGTTGGACGATATTACGTACATTAGCTTACTCATATAAAAATCCATAACAAGTATATTCCCTTTCTGAACAGTTAACATAACAGCTTACTCATGTAAAGAAGAAGATACCTGGAAAATGAGAATCCAAAGTTTCCGTCTGCACATAGAAGTTGCGTCCTTCGCATCAGTTGTATGAGCTAAGACCTTTCACTGCAGATTTCACCTTATTTGATAGCTTGGAACTCCAAAATCTTTGAAGGAGCCTCCTAGAGAATGAATTAGTTCTGCAGATTTCCCATAATTGTACTTTCAAGCATTTCACTTTGTTTGCCCCTCACAGATACACACACACTCACAGTTGTGCACATGTCTATTATCCTAGTGTTAAATCCTATGTCGCTTATCATGTATCCTCAGGAAGAAGTTCATCAAATAAACAATGGTTAGCCTTCAGATCAGCCGTTCTTGCAATAGAGGAAGTCATCAAGACAATGGAAGTAAGGTTTAGGTGCGATATAATACTCTTTATATTTTGATTATTGTTCTTTAATTAGTATCTATATAGTAATATTCATGACTTAACATAACAAATTAAATCAAATGCAATGTTCTTGAGATGATCATCACCATTATCCTAGAATTAGACCTCTGTCTTTAAGTGTGCTATGCAGCTAGCGTAATTAAGTTTGAGAAGCTGC
Source organism: Papaver californicum (assembly GCA_023531435.1). Classification (NCBI taxonomy): domain Eukaryota; kingdom Viridiplantae; phylum Streptophyta; class Magnoliopsida; order Ranunculales; family Papaveraceae; genus Papaver; species Papaver californicum. The sequence continues at coordinate 453,985 of JAJJMC010000167.1, read as the reverse complement.
ACCTCGCGTTGGTTGTAAGCTAGTTGCTCTAGGTTTGTGGAGTGGTTATGTTGGTGTCATTGGACACATAAGCACATGTATTCAAAATAGCTATAACTGAATGATGAACAATTGAAGCATATGTAGAAGTGAAGTATGATGATTACTTGACAATTGCAAAAACATGCAGGCCAAAGAAGTTGTTGCAGTGCCATGGATGGAGTCTTTAGCATTTTATCCACTGCCAAAACCACCATATCTGAAAAAATAATTATTGGCAGTTTAAATTTGTAATTTGTGATCCAAATTACATAGAGAACAAGTTAACAGAATATAAACAATTATTGAAAGTAACCCACCATGGCAGTATGGATATATGCAATTGGTAAAAAAAACTCGACCAACTGAAGATGATGTAATAAGTGATGCAAGCTCAGACTTATTTGAGAATGAGGTTCTAAACTCACTGAACAATGTTCCTGAGGTATCATTAAAGGGATTCCCTCAAGGAGCTCTCAGGTCAGAAGATATGGCAGAAGTGGTACACATTTTTGGGGCACTCCTAATAGTACAACAACAATATAAATAACAACAACACTTAGGGGTGTCAGCATCAAACAAATTCATTAGTGTTTAACTCCATATATTTTAATACAATATGAAACACGGTTCTATTTGTGCATTTCAAATGGGAAAACTTCATTCTTCTCTGAATCTGAATTCGACTGAGGTCTAAAACTTTGAATACCTCTAGGTGCACAGTTTAGAGTCGAGACTAGGTTCTGCTATGCAATACAAATATTTGGATGGAATTTGATCATATATAAAAATTGATGAAGACCCAATGAGATTCCTGCTTAAGAATAGAAAAACTTATTTACATAAGTATCTGAAGAAAAGAGGAAAATGAAATTGGTAATAATTTTTTCGAAAAAGAACTCATCTAGCAATCAATCAATCACAATGGAAAGTCTTCACTTACTAATATATCAAAAGTATCTCTTGAATTGGGTAGTATTGTGAAAAAAGGAAAAGAAAAAAGTGTATGGAAAGTCTTTACTTAGTTACATCTCAAACTTTACTGCTAAAACTTGTCTATCAAACTGTATGGCGCTAAATTTTACTACTTTGACTTGCAACCATTGTCTTGGTACATGATTGGGCTCCTCTTATATGGAGGACCATTTTAATTTTTCACATTAAGAGAAAGTTGCTATGGACCAACTTGCAGATACAGAAAGAGCTTCCCTGGGCAAGAAAGATCTCAAATAAGGTAGTGACAATACACGTACTATTTCTAGAAGGCAATTATTGTTACCTTAGTTGGACGGGATACAACTTATTGTGAATAAAATGGTTTTCAACTATTTGTAATGCTGCTAATGGAACAGAGATTTAATATACATATCTTTGGGACTAATGAAACTACATCTTTCAAAACAAAAATTACTTACATGTTCTAGATAACAGCTTATTGGACGTTGAGTTTGATGTCGCATCTAAATGCATAATTAGGAGTAAAAGAGATGTAAACATTCTCATCTTATTGCAACTTTAGGGTTTCAGAGAAGCATCTTCTTGGAGTGAGAATGCGGAATGTCACAGTGGAATGAGAATGCGGAATGTCACCGAAGTAAGGAAGTGGAGAAGGAATTGATTACAATTGAGTGGCAGCAAAGATGACGCCGAACCGTTGGATGGGTGGTACGGTGATTATACTAAGAGGGGGAGGGGAACTCCTAACCGCTACTAAGACAATCGTATGTATCCTGGCCATTGGGTGAAACAACTATCAGTACTGTTTTGTAAGTATAGATATATAAAAAGGTCAGTATCATTACTAATCAGATTGATTACTGGTTGTTTAATAATTTGTGATATTTTTGCTCAAAAAGACAATAAGAAAGATAGGAAATCTATTTCATATATGAATGGATGAATATAAATATAAACCTCCCTAGATGGTAATACCAGCATATGGACACATCACACCTACTGACCTACTTTTTTGATTTGAGTTAAACAGAGGGGTGTTGCGATAAACAAAAATGACTTGTAGTTTCTTACCTGAGTGGAGTTCTTTGTCCTCTTTGGATGCTCTGACCGGGAAATGCACCAGTCTTTCTAGAAATATACATGTCCTGATCTTCATCCATACCAGCTGCACTACCTTCTCCCTCATCTTCACTCTTAAGATTTTCTTCCTTTCCCCTACCTCTAGGGCCCTTAACCCTTTGTCATAGTGTGTTTTAGGGGCGTCGAGTTACTACAAAGACATGAGAAGACTGGCCACACAATACAAATTGACAGGATAAGAGATATGTAGATATCTAAGAGCATCCACAATGGACTTGCCAGATTCAGAAATTTGCATATCTAGGTCGGCCGGGATATTAACAATCTCAAATAAACGACATAATATATGGTGAGCCTATTATCTTCTCAGGAGGTTATAGTTACGCACCATCCCATTTCCAGTTTTGGTGTTTACTATCAGCAAATTTTAAGTGCATGATTAGGGTACCTTCAGTTGAAATCTTATACGGGGTTTCTAGGCCTGGTGATTCTGGTCTAACCAGTGCTGGTGGATTCACAACTACCAATTTCAATGAAACACATAACAACATTTCCTTCCAACATATCAATTCACGGTAACATTAAGAGCAGAGCGAGTGACAGTCACATGCATCGTATAAATAGTTACCTCTTTTTCCATTGAGACCAATCTCCAAAAGGTACAATATATCCAGTAAAAGGTAATCCCTCGCCATCTTGTTATCTCCTATCCGGGACCTCCTTTTTATTCGATGAGTATCCCATCAAAGTGCGACAGCATGCTTACATTAAGCGGCGAACACATTCAGCACCAACAAATAAGTGGCGAACACACTCAGTATTACACGGCACATAAATTGGTCACTAGTTCATATTCCTTGCAGCACTCTGTAAAACTATAGCATTATCTTTTTCTTTTTTTGCTTCATGATCAACTGGTTTGCACAAAATTTCATAGTTCTTGTCAAATCCCATCTGTGAAGGTGAGTTGGACGATATTACGTACATTAGCTTACTCATATAAAAATCCATAGCAAGTATATTCCCTTTCTGAACAGTTAACATAACAGCACTCATACGGTTCTCATACGCAATAAACTCAACCAAATGCATCAAAAATTTCCCAAGTCCCTTCCCTTGCACTCGCTCTTCAAGCTGTAGTTCATAAACGTAAGTCACTGGCACCTCTTCCTCCAATACAAACCGATACTGAACAAAACCTACATAAGGATTCAGCCCATGATCAGTAGAGGTTGCATTATCCGTAATTTCTCGAACAAATATATAACGTGCGTCATGCGCAACCATTTCTTTACGCTTAACTTTCTCTTCGAAAACCCATTCTTCTGGTCCATATGTAACTTCCATATTGGCCTTGAGAAGCTTTTGAATATATTGCTTCTTAAACGAAGATAGACATGACCCAATTCCTGACTCTAAGTATACAGACAAACCATTTCGATTGAAATGATGATAACAAGATGGAAGTAATGAAAAGAGATGATCTTTCTCTGAATTATTATTAGCATTTTTTATGATTTCGTCTATCAACTTCTTCTTTTCTAAAACTTCCCTTCTATTCATATTTCTTGCAATGTAATAACAACTTTTCTATCAAATCAAACCCTAGATTTAACATTTACCCCTAATTCCATGAGAAATTAAAACCCCTAATTTCAAAACTAAAGACTATAATAAAATTATACCTACAGGAGAATTTTTGATTTGCAAAAGAGTTATTCCTTGCGATAGTTTCGAATCGAACTTGATAATTTCCTCCAGATTTCTTAAGTGTTCAATTTTTCGAGAGCATGGAGAACAGACTGGGGAAGAAATGCGGTTTGCTGATAATATAGTTCAGGAGTTGTGTGAGTTAAACCACTCCATTAGGGGTATAAATGGTAAGGATTATCCTGTAAAATAACTCAACCACTGGCTAGTAGATAAGAGTTTTTCACCTTTACATGCCTTTCACGAGTTATGAAACATGTTTGTTTGGCTAAGTCATGATTGGGCTGTCATCGCTGGTTAATGGAACGAATAGTAATGTTCGGTATTCGAATTCGTTAATTTTAGCGGATACCCATATCTGATAATTATCTGATGGATAATAGAAATTTACTTTCGTATCCGAATATGTTAAGATTAACGGATATCGGATAATTTGATAATTATCCAAAAACTATATATAAAAGAAAAAAAAATCTAATTTGGTTGTGTATTTTAGTTACTTATTCTTTTTGTGATACATATAGCACCGAATTAATTTTGATAAATTTCTCATTCTTTCATTTTTGTCAAACAAAATCATCAACACATGTAAAAAAAATTAGGTATATTGACTTATAATATTATTTTTATATACATATATTTATGTTATCAGATATCGGATAGTTATTCTATAGAATAATAGTATTACCGTATCCGAATCCGATAAGGAGAAATTATCCGATAAGATATCTGCATCTGTATCTGATATCCGAAACTTCGGATAACATCCTAAAGTTTCGATACGAACTCGGCGGATGCCGGATATTCGGTTATCCACTGACAGGCCTAATTCAGGATTTGGAAGAAGATTCTTGTCATATTTATTCACATTCCTGTGTAGGGATGCACATCGGGTGGGTCGGGTCGGGTTTGGCCTCACCCGCACCTAACCCGCCAGTTAGCGGGTAACTTGTTTTTCATCCGCACCCAACCCGTCGTAGGACGGGTCGGGTCGGGTGTGGGTGACCGCGGGTCACCTGCCCAAACTCCACAAATCCTCTAAAAGAGGTTGTTCTTGTTCTAAATTTAAACTTCTAACTTCTAAACCCTCTTAAGCCTGGCCAAACAAGAACGATTTATGAAAAAAAACAAATACAAGTCATTGTGAAAGTCACTATGAAAGAAACCAAATACAAGTCAAGGTCACTTCAACATTTATAAAAATGCAAAACTAGCATTTCAGCAAACAAATACCGTTGTAATGCTAACCAAATCGCTTAAACCGATAACCGTATGGTGACTCCTATAGACAGATATAATAAACTTAGACCGGAAGAAATTTCTTCATCTGGTTCAGTTGATTAGGTAAGTTGAAATTGAATTTGCAACAGTAACCAAGGGATAAACAGGCAAGGAATGGAATACCAATATGAAAAGGAAGTGGGTTAATATGGGGTCTTCACTCTTCAACAGCCCAAGGAATGGCAGAAACAAACAAGAAGAGAGTGTTAATTGGCTTAGCTATGCAACAACAAAAAATGCATAAAGATACTACTGTAAAGCATAACACCAAAGTTGTGGTTATGAGTGCAGTCACAAAACTAAACCCCAACTTGAACAGAGGCATGCTTTACTACAAAAAGCCCTAATTTCACAAACATTAATTTCAAATTAGGGAAAAGTTATTTATCAAATTAAACCTTTTGAGCATCACAATCACTCAGAACTAATGAAACCCATAATCAATTGCTACTCAATCATGTAATTATACAAACAAAAATTTCAATTAGGGCAAAAAATAAAAAATTAAAGCAAATACAGATACAGTACCTGATAGAGATTCGAGAAGAAACAAGATAAAGAGAAACAAGGTGGTAGTGATGATTCTTGTGTTCAATTGCTTGTCGCGGTGGTGGTGGTGGTGTGCTCTGTTTAGAGTCGGTGTAGGAAGAGAACTGAAAGAGAGGAGAACTTAGACTGAAATTGAATGAGTTGTTTAGAACTTAAGAGTCGATAAAGACTAGAAAATGAATGGCGGGTGGGCGGGTCGGGTCGGGTGAGATGAGCTATCACCCGTACCCGATCCGCCAGAAGACGGATTCAAAAAAAATCACTCGTACCCGACCCGTTCATCGGCGGGCCGGGTACGGGTCGGGTAAAATTGGGCAGGTGCAGGTCGAGTTGGCGGGTTGGGTCGGGTTTGTACAGCCTTATTCCTGTGTTTGGCTAAGTCAAGATTATGAATAAAAATTTAATGTTTTTTCTACTAAAAAACATGACTTAATTGGGAGTTGGGCGACTAAATAGGGGTTATCAAATAAGACTAAATAGGATCATTTTGAAGTAAATTCAAAAACCCGTTAACCAAATATTTTCATTAATGATAAAAATATCCTTGTTTAATTAGGATTAATATTTTAGAATAGTTATATTAATTAAGTTAGATTAGATTAAATAAACTAAATATATTATTATACTTAGGATTAGAATTAAATGAATTTTTTTTTTTTAAGACGAAGAAGAGGAGGAGGTTTTTTATAGGAAAAAAGTAAAAACAAGTTTTATATAAATGACTGATTCTAGTCATATGCAATTGATGTGAGAGATTCTTCAAATATCAAAGATGATAGTGTTGATGGTAATATTTATATCGATTCTCATATGGATTGGAGATATTGTGTTGATCGATTAATATACAAAGCCGAAAACGATGGTGCAAATCAAGAACCCAATGCTTAAAATACCTATAAACTACTAATAGTCTATGAATGGTCGATTTATTGGCTAAAAATCGTCGAATCATCGTAAGAATGCAAAGTTACAGAATAAAATTCATCACAATTGAGATCTTAGAAGCATAACGAATCTTTAATGTCGGTATGGTTTTACTTTGAACCATGAAGAATTTTCATAAAATTTTGCCAATGCTTTAAAAGTCATCATGGTCGAAAATTTTACCACGACGAATTTTCACTAGTAATAACACTAAGAGTCGTCAAGGTCTTATTTATAAACCATGGAGACTCTATTTATAGGAAAATCTTTGTCTGAAAATACGTTAAAATCGTCGTGGTTTGTAGTTATCAAACATGACAACTCTAATTGATTAATAGAGATTCAACACTGAAGTCATGATGGTATTTTTTATAGACCATGACGATTTATTTTGGGAATGGTTTGATATTGGATTTTGTAATAACGTTTCATTAAAAATAAAAGGCATACCATATTTCATAGCATTATATTGAAGGAAAATACCTTAACATAGACAATACACTTAAATAGTTAATCTAGGTTGAAATCCAAGCAATTGTCTTTTAAGACTTGATAGCATTCATGATGCTTGAATTCTTTGCTATGGATAAGCTCATATCGGGCAAGATCCAAAGTTCTCTGGAAAAAAATGAATAATAAGTTAGCCGTTATTCAAATCTGATTTGATAAAAAAACTTGTTAAGATACTTACCTGTCTCCAAATGGACATTGTAAGATGACTTTCCTTAACGTCAGACAATTCCCTTTTAAAATCATTTAATCCTTGGAATATCTTTTTGAATCTTTTCTTAATAAGTTTGGAAAGATCTTTGTCTTGCTTTTTGATCGACACACATGCTTTAAAAATGACAACATCTTCTTTAGTAGTGTAGAAAGTAACCATGGTTTTCATTTTTTTTATAGAGGAAGAAATGAGTAACAATTTGAAACTTATAAATTAGTGTTTGAAATATTTTTTTGTTGAGAGAATGGTCAGTTCATACAAATTAAAGACCCAACGGCTAGTTTTTACAAAAACAAATAGTCGATGATAGACCCACATAATGGTCCAAGTCAACATAAGCAATAAATACTAATGGAGTCGTTAGAGTCCAAATTCTGCAGTTTGACGACTCTAACTGACCAGTAGAGGATAAGACCTGAAGTCATCATAGTCTTATTTATATAACATAACGACTTTTTAAGCAAACTCTCTGTCTGCAAATCCGATAGTATCGTCATGGTTTTTACTTATCAACCATGACGACTGATAGATATATTTTTGTGTCTAAATTGCGCTCGATTATCTATTTTGATAGTGTTCTTTTTTGTACTTATTGTGTCTTTTTATGTCTTTGTAGATATTTTTGAGAAATAAATAATTTGGGAAAAATTGGCTCGAAAAGTGATAAAGGGACCCCGGAAAAATTTGATAAAGGCACCCACACTTTGGATTGGGGGAACCCCCTTTTGCATTTCAAACATCCGAAAATGGTGGGAAATTATTTCTTCACGAGAAAATCTTCGGTGATGATTCGGAACCGAATTTTATGGAGTTTTGACGTGTTCTTTCTACTCCAAATTGATCAAACACTCAAGGGATAACACAACACACGTCAACAGAGAGATTTAGCCGGAAAAATCTGCTTGGAAATTTCGAATTTGGACGGTAAAAGGAGTTCGTTCTTGTTTTGATTTTACACGGATTCCAAGTTGATTTGGAGTTGATTTTTGGTTCCTTATCGGTTCTTTAGGGTTTATAGGGTTCACTAATGCTATATATATCCAAGAGAAGCGATAAACATGAGGGGGGAGCCACCAAAAAAAAAACAGGAAGAGAAGAAAAGAATTCTACTGTTGCCGAAGAAGAAGAACAGTTGAAGAACAAACAGCACTAGCGCACTGTCGTTTATTCTGTCGTTGTTTCAGTCGCTGCTTCAGCTGCTTCAACAGTTGTTCTTCCGCTACAGACACGATCTGTCTTTCTTTCCTAGTACCTTTTTCTGCTACTGTAACACTCTGAACCCTTCACTGTAACGCTTATAAGCGTCTCATAACGTCTGTGTTACTTCTTTTTAATCATTGTAAGCACTTTTTGAGCAATGAGAGACTATTTTGAGTATGTTTCCATTACAATGAGATAATCACCATCACTGGGGCGATAGAGGAAGTCGTTCTTCCAATAATTAAGTGGTATGTCTATTTTATTTATATTTTCTTTACAATTCTTTTAATATTAATTGCTTGGATTAAAATTGAAAAAATTGGTTTTTCTTAAATAGTTGTGTTCTCTTTTGATGAGTCATGCTTGGTTAACTGCTTTGATGTCTCATGCTTAGGATTTACAATTATTCTCTCAAAAACCTATCTTTGGCATATTTTTAGATAAAATTGAGCATAGAATTGTTAGGCATATCACTGAAGTATTGGTGAACGGTGGAATCTTAAACCCTAGTTTTCTTCCATCTATTTTTAAAATCAAATATGTTTAATCTTATTTATTTTTAGTAATTAAAAATTAGGTCTGGAAATTAAATATTCACAAGTCCGAGAATCGAATCTATTTTACCACTATATTAAAATTACATCATTTTTTGGCGTCGCGGACGCGGATATGTTTTTAGGTTTAGAGTTTTAGATTTATTTTTAGGTTTTTATTTTTAGTTTTATTATTTTACTTTGTTCTATTTTACGTTTCTTTTGATATTTCTCTTTTTGCTACATGTTGGATTTTGGATCGAAAAGAAAGTGAGCCAAAGACTCGGAATTAAAGCTAAAGACTTGGAGTTAAAAGTTAAAGCTTAAAGAACGGAAAAGAAGACCGGAGATTTTTCTTAATTATATTTTATTTTATTTTAATTAGATTCTATTTGTTTAATAAAAGTGTATTAGGATTTTTATTATTTCTGTAATTTTCTTTTTATTTTGGACTTCTGGACATTTGGAATTTTTATTATTTTTAAACCCTGCGGAAGGGTATTATTTGAATATAAACTGATGCAGGGAAAGACGAAAATTACGATATTGTCTCGGCCTCTCGGGTTCGTACACTGAAATAGGAGTCGGTGGCTCGAGTCGACTACAACTGATTCATCCCCCGTCTGGTACGGGAAGTAAGACTCGATCAACCCACGAATCCTCTGCAAGTGGGTTTATTGTATTCCTTCGTAATGCATATATGTTGAGGACTTGAATACGGAATTTATTTTCTAGTAAAGGGAAAGGACTGGCCATATAAGATAAGGACTCGGATTTCATCACCGTTTCCTTCTTGCCCGCCTTAGGAACACGTTACCCAATGCAAACCTAAGCCTAAAATTTCATTAGAAAGAGACATATAGGGTAACGAGCTTATTGGAAAATCATTCAAAAGGACTGTACTGGTTACTTTATTAGCCTAACTCGTAGTTCAGGAAGATTATTTTAAGTTGATTAGAGCCGCCTTGTAACCCAGGGAAAAGTGCCAAAGAGATAGGGTTATCAAAGCTCCTTAGAGCTTATTCTGTTTCTCTTCGACTTAATCTAATTCGGATCGTTCTAAGAGGTTTGCTAAAATTGTAACTAGTTGCCTTTTGAAAGAATAGAAGCTGGTATAGAAACAATCTAAGTGGAACCATCATGCTTTTTGTTTGCTAGATTCAATAGGGTTGATTTGGTTGATTCGGCCTTGTTTGTGAATGTTTAGAACCCCCTTCATGTTGGGATTTATTTTCTTAGATTTTTTTTTATTAGGAATTTTTATTTTATTTTTTAGAAAATGTCGAACTGGTATTATGAGGACCAATACAATGAATATTCGACTGAATTTCAAAATAGATATTATCCATACTATCAACATTGTGTAGATAGTAATCGGGATCACCACCAACCTTTTGGAGGCTATTACTCATACCAAGGTGATCCCAATTACTATTTGTACATACACCCGTCTTATGAACATGAAAGTGAGCAAAATTCTAGTTCTTTGTCTTGGAGGGATGCCCTAAAACAAATGCAATCTAGTACTCCACATGATGATTTGAGTTCGCTATCTTGGAGGGATGCCCTAAAGCAGATGCATTCTAGTACTCCCCATGAACCTAGTATGCCTCTAGAAGAATCACATGAGCATTTGCAAACCAGTACCCTTATGATCCATTTGATTTTCTAAAAGAAACCCTCAGGGAGTTAACTGAGAGTACAAAAAGGTTTGGATTAAGTGTGAATGAAATGTCTGCAAATAATAATATTGCTCAAAATGATCTTAATTGCCAATATAGTGCTACCCTTGATAATTATTTACCTAGTCAAGAGGGCGAGGATAGAATTGGTAACACTACTTATTTAGACGAGGTTCAAACATCTTCATGTTTTTATGATGATAAGGATAGTATTGGTGAAGAACTTGAAATAAACAAACATAGTGATCAGGAAATTGTCACTCCAATTGTGCTTCATGATGATAGTGTTATTTCTTGTTCAAATCCAAATAATTTTAATGATTTTTCACCTATTCAAAAGGAGAAGTATTTGACCAGAGATTCCACTGTTTTAGACGATGTAGAACTCTCTTATTTTGAAACCGATAATGGTTTAGAGGAACGGGTTTATCCTTAGAATATTGTTTTAGAGTCCAACGATTTAGAAACAATAGTCGTAGATAACCAAGATAGACCCATAGAGATTTTAAATATGAGTGAGGATGTACCACTTGATTATAACTTAGAAGAAACAATTGACAATTTTCGAGAATCTGATGATCTAGAAATTAAGGAAATTGTGACTAGTTTATCTAGAGACACCCAAAATTCTAAGTTTGGGGTTGATTATCATTCTCCCTGTGTTTTACCTTTGACTCTTTTAGAAGTCCCTCACTTGGGACTTGATGTTTGTGCCTCTACCATATTAAGATATTATCTTCAAGAACTGTTTCCTGAACCTTATTATGTCCATAGAGAAGTTTCGTTGTTAGAAACCCATCCTCTGGTCGATGTGGTTTACCTAGGCGATAATACCCAGATTGACTTTGTTTTCCAATCAAAATATTTTCTTCCATATGTGGGAACGTTAGAATTTCAAATGTGTCAGTTATTAAGTTTTAACACTTAACCTAATTACTTTAGGGAATCGACACATTTGCTTAAGAATGACCACCTTCATTGTAGTCAACTGTGTGGGTCAAATATGACTGACTTTGAGGATCCACAATTATTCAGGTTATTATTATGTGCTTCTAAGTTCTTAGTTGAGTTTCTACAGGCTCTACAACCTGATATTATTGATCCTTCTTATGAGAAATTCATCCCATGAAAATATTTTACTTAGACCCCTTTATAGAGCCTGAACCTGAACCACAACTAGATTTAGTTGTCTTAAACAAGAAACTAGATAGGGATAAGAGTGTGCTCGGTTCGTTTATCTTCTTAGCATGTTGCAGTTTCCTTCAATTTTGGATATCACAATTTGATGTAGATGACCCACAGTTTTTCCGACTATTGCTATATGATTTTATGAGGTGACTAATTCTTTCTAAGTCTGGATGAAGACTTTAAACTTAGCACTTCTTGGGAGGTAACCCATGCTCATGCAACACGGTAATATCTTTCCTTAACTCCTTTTCGTGAAGTGGTAACAATTTCTCTTTGTTCATATTTTTAATCATTCATCTTTAGAAACATTGAGGACACTGTTTGATTTAAGTTTTGGGGTAAGGGAGAAACTTTTTAGTGAAATAATATAGCTCTAGAATTTAAAAGCTTGTGAACACTTCAGGGTGACACTAACCATTCTAGGTAGATAGAAAGTTAGCTTTTTTTCTATAGGAATTGGTGTGCCCAGTTAAATGGTCTATTCATAGAAGAACAGAGTTCAGGTGTTAGAAATAGCATGATATTCGTCACCACATCTCGGAATCTATCTCGACCATATCACTTTCTGTTTTTACTTTTGTAATTTTTTATTTATCTAAGTGATTTGGTGGGGCCCAATATCAAATTGTTATCGCCGTCAGGATAAAATAGAGTGTTTTGAGATCAAGCCCCATTATTGAATTTTGAAGAAAAAAAAATTATTGACACTTTGACAGAAATATGTGTGTTCTCCCTGTCTTCGTCGCCTAAGCAAGCGCGGAACGCAGGATCCATGGGAACTCGTGTATATACTAGTTGAATTGATATTATTATTAGATTTAAGACCAGTGGGTGCATATCTCAATTCATTAGGTTTCATCCTGGCAATGACCTTCAGACAGATATGGGAAACACCGTTCACCTTAGTCAACACGTGCAACCTTCATATTTTCCATGTCCATCTTCTAAATCTTTTCATGTGATTGAACTGTGATAGATTCCGAGTCTTGTGGTTGAACGATTATCTGAGTAGAGCTCTGTTTTCTTATATATGAACGTTAGTATGCTTGAGTAAACACTCGTGTACATCAATTGGACTCATATAGGGTAATGATTCCCATAGACGAAGAATTGAGTAAGCCAACTAAATAGCTTGTTTAGTATCTATCCTTAATCGTTCACGAGTCGCTAAAATCTGGAGTAAAGGTTTTGTGGGTATACCTCTTGTAAACCCTCACGAGACAAAACTCGTCCACTAGGGACATCTAGGGGCTTAACGGCTTATTACATATGCTAAATGTAGTCGTGATTCCTGTGAAAGTGAACTAGCAAATAGTAAGTTTGGGGGTATTTGATAGACATATTTTTGTGTCTAAATTGCGCTCGATTATCTATTTTGATAGTGTTCGTTTTTGTACTTATTGTGTCTTTGTAGGTATTTTTGAGAAATAAATAATTAGGGAAAAATTGGCTCGAAAAGTGATAAAGGGACCCCCGGAAAAAATTGATAAAGGCACCCACACTTTGGATTGGGGGCACCCCCTTTTGCATTTCAAACATCCGAAAATGGTGGGAAATTATTTCTTCACGAGAAAATCTTCGGTGATGATTCGGAACCGAATTTTATGGAGTTTTGACGTGTTCTTTCTACCCCAAATTGATCAAACACTCAAGGGATAACACAACACACGTCAACAGAGAGATTTAGCCGGAAAAATCTGCTTGGAAATTTCGAATTTGGACGGGAAAAGGAGTTCGTTCCTGTTTTGATTTCACACGGATTCCAAGTTGATTTGAAGTTGATTTTTGGTTCCTTATCGGTTCTCTAGGGTTTCTAGGGTTCATTAATGTTATATAATATCCAGGACATTCCATGAGACAGAATTGAATCCCCGCTCGCTAAAAATTGAGATTTGGACCTGCCGAACCGGTTTGTCCTACCCGCAATCGCACGGCGTCTAACTGGTAGACAACGGCAAATACAGGTCGAACCCACAGGGAGCGGGAAAATACTGCAATCAATATCTCAAATAACTAATCAAGAATAATATTTTTGGGATTTTATAATTATGAATAAAATAATAAAGCAAACTAAACTAATCTAATAATTAAGCAGAGAGAGTCGGTAACCAGGGTTTTCAGTATCCACCACTATTTCTTTTTAATTACTGAAGTGAAACATAACTCATGAATATTTAGAGTCGCAAATATCACTGGGACGCCCTAAACATGATGCATCAAAAAGCCCTAGTCTCAAGCATACACCATAAAATTGCGTTAGCGAGAAAATTGTACCAAACTAATTATAGGTCCACAAATAATACCTGACTATTCTAAGCATACCCCATCAAAGGATTTAACCCAAGCATGAAATATCAAATAAGTAGACAAATATATTTGCAACAAGTAGATTTTCAAAATAACAATTGTATACCAGAAGCATGGAACATCAAATCTAGGCCAAGCATGTACCATCAAAAGACGTCACAATTGTTTAACGAAATTCAATAAATCAAAATCATGGAAATAAATCTATTCAAATCATAATGGTCTGTATCAAATATTTTATTTTATTGATCTAAAACTGTAAGTGGTTTCAACATTAAACCCTAGCTACAAATTAATTAGAACATGGAGATGGATTTATTAAAATCCATAAAAATAAATAGATAAAAGTAAAGGTAGATTAAACCGTATCACTGTTGTCACCCAGAAATAGATGATCTTCCTCCCTTGATCTATGTTCCCGTCTCCTCAAAAGTACACAGGAGAAAAGTCTCTCTGCCGAAATTCGTCTGCCTCCCGAAAAGAACCTCCCCCCTCCCTTCTGTATACTGCGTCCTCTTTTATACCTTGTTTCCTTAATTTTCGTTCTATCCCACGTGTGTATGTCCCACTAGGTATAGGTAATCTTTCGAAAACCTAACTGAAAAGCTCCCCTCCTTTTCTCTTACGCTACCAAGAAAGGAAATAGAAAACAACTGCTCACCCACGTGTGTAACAGGCTCCAAAAAAATTCAAAAGAAAACTTTTGATCTCTCACCAATCACCTAGTCTCTAGATGAGCTACTTCCTAGGCTAGTCTTTGTACTCTTCATGCCACCGTCAACCTAATCTAGCTTGTCAGCCGTCTTTCACAACACCTAAAAAACAAGTGACGTACACTACCTCTTTCACTTCATTCATGCTTCACTTCCATTTGTACTTGCTACACTAGGTATTGTCTCCTACTCGGTCAACGTGATATGTCTTCTTTCACTAGCCAATGCCAAATCATGACTCTCATCACTTCTCTTCATGCTTATAGTACTTCTCTTATCTATCCAACATATGTAATCCTCCAGGACTTCTCATGTGCTCTCTAATCTCTCTTCTAACTGTACCCTAGCCTATCCTACTTCACCATCCAGTAGTCTCTTAGGTCTCTATCACTTCCTGTTTTTATACCTACTCTCAAAACCTGAAAAAGGAGCTTGTCCCTGGTTCCAAGTGTTGGCTTCATCCATTTTCACCTTCTCTTCTTTTCTAACCTCATTCCTTACTCTTATCACATACAACACCTGCTCTTGTCAGCCTGCTCCTAGCTTTCTTTTGGTTTCCGTTCACGTCTTACCAAGTTGTCGTACTCCAATAGCCAACGCCCATTTTCTTTAATACAATACCCAAAACAGAAGCCAACAACAATTCTTGTGATTGTCCGCCTCATTTCCTGACGCCTGCCACAACTTCACACCACAAGCCATCAGACCCCATCACGCCTGTATCAGCCGTCCCTAGCCAACGTTCACATGATAAGAAGAAATAGCCATCCCATTACCAATTTAGTTCATTTAGCCATATTTTATGTGTAACGTCAGGTTTTACAGTTATTACCTAAAAATAATAGAAACAATAAAATTAATACAATTACAAGTACTAAAAAAATACAAATTAAAAGGTATATATGTATAAATTATGCCCGTATCACCTAGAGGCGCCAACTAGTTAGCGTATTTTCCTAGAGGCGCCAACCAGTAAGTGGATTTTCCTAGAGGAGCCAACCAGTTATCGTATTTTCCTAGAGGCGCTAACCAGTTGGCGTTTTTACCTAAAGTGGAATCGATGGATGTGATTTCCCTTTCTTGTATTTATTTGTGAAAATACGTATAAAACATATATATGGAGGGAGCTTTTCTTGAATTTGCATGAGCGGTAATGCACATATATATACGATGTGGCCTATACGTTGGAGCATACTTGATGCTTAAGCATCAATATGCTTGTAGCTTAACCGATAAAACTTGAATGTGCATGAGAGGTAATGCACATATAAATATATATATATATGCAATGTGTCCTATACGTTGGAGCATACTTGATGCTTAAGCATCAAAATGCTTGTAGCTTAGCCCATAAAGCTTGAATTATGCGAAAACATCATTTCAATCGTATTACGTACTCGAGAACGCATATTTGCATAGTAAATAGTGATAGTTATCCACAAACTAGTGCATACCTTGCGAAATTCCTTCGGCATATACGGTTTAGGCATTGTTTAGCCTTTGTCCTTGCGATAAAGTTGGAATTGATGTTGGATGTGCTTGTTCCTTTCAAATTGACACTTCGTTGAACTGCGGTCATGCTTGATCCCTTCAAGGTACGAGTTGGGTACGTAGGCAGCCGCAATGCAATGCATTGAGGTGCAGCATCTCGTCGCGCATATCGTCTAATTTGGGAGATGTTTGTGACGTTTTGGTAACTCATATCATTTGGCTCGGTAATGCTATGCAAGAGATGATTGTTACCGCACTTGATGGGGTAGTTTCATTCCATTTGATGGTTGATCATACTTCCATCAAGCCATTACGGTATGAACAGAACATGCATGATTGCTACACCATTGGTAAGAGTAAGACCAGTGGAGACTCTAACGCATGGTCGAAAGATAGTTGATGAAGCAAAAAATTTGGCCTTCAATAGCCTAGGTGTTAGTCCAAAGTATGAGTTAGGCCTGGACAATGCTCATAAGTATGTGATGCATGCCAAAGGCATCCCCATTCTCTTGTATAACCTCCATCCCTTAGCTGAACAAGGGTGAGTTCGAATAATGTGGAAACTACGTTTCGAGTATAATGATTTCAAAGCATATTTGGAAAGGCAAATCTACCTGCACTTTCCAGCGAGAAGTTGAACTTTAAGTTCCGGTTACTGTCTTTCAATCCGCGCATCAGGAGGTTCTGGCCTGCCTAGCGCATAGCGTTGGAGGCAGAATTTTCCGGTCTATGACAAATGGTATCAGAGAAAATTCTGAGAAAAGACTGGGACTATACGTTTTGGACTCGTCAAGTGAATGTTTGTAATGCGACTACAAAGTTTTTCCTTCAAAAAAAAAAGGAAAAAGATAGGAAGAGTAGGCCAACTGTTACGCAAAAAGAAGAGTTTGTGAATTCTATCCCAGTTACTTTTTAAGTTTGTGTTGGACAATCAGGTCAAGCGCATGTGCTAAAAAAATTGTAACTACTATGATAGTTACTTCGCTGATATTTGGACGCGATCGAGTATACTATGAGTTTTCCAGGTCTTATTAGACTCTTTTACCATACCGTTGGTAACCCAGAAGACCGTCGTTGGAATGGTGGTAGACAACGGGACTGATCATCCTCACCGGTTGATGGGACGGTGTGTGTTGTCATGCCTGCTAGCTCCCACTTACGAGTGGCGACCCGGAAGACCGTTAGATGTAACGGTAGGTTTGCATCCGACTGCTCTGGCAATTGAGTTTGGTCCTCACAGTACTAAGTAAAATATTGCTTGCCATATTCAATGACCCCTTCAAGTTTTATAAACTTTGGGGATTCTTAAGTATATGGTATGGGACGTCCACTTGAGATATCGTCTTGAGTAAATCCTTTTGCATTCTTGAGCATGTGGTAGGGGACACATGTTTAGGGATCCCAATATATTTTCTTGGTAGAGTTGTAAAATCTTTTTTGATCCTCGAGCATACTTTATGGGACGTATGTTTGGAAGGTCTTAATCTGCGTTATGAAAACTACGGACCCTATTAGGATTCCGGGATATAAGGAATGGAACTCATATCACAAAGTTTCTAATTTGTGTTCATTTACAAACATTAGACCCTTGCGGGATTTATATGCATCATGGTATGGGACATAGGCGCAGGAAATCCAAATCGATAAAGCTTGTCCATAATATTTTTATAGTTTAGTTGAATTTCGGGGACGAAATTTTTTGAAGGTGGTAAGAATGTAACACCTGTAATTTTCGCATGACGCTTACTCAGGGACGCGTCATGACCTAGGATGAAGCTTCACCTTAAGATTATAAATCTCACTTAGGATTGCATCATGGGGTGGATGCCTTGACCTAGAAATATAGTGTTAAGGCCATATTATGCGTGATGCATATTCGAGAGTGCATAACTGAACCAATGTTGCATATCCGAGAATGCATCATAGGGCTAATACACTATTATGCCGTGATGCATGATTGAGAATGCATCACTGAACCAATATTGAGTATACGAGAATGCATTATAATATTAATGCACTATTATATCGTGATGCATGATTGAGAATGCATCACTGAACTAATGTTTCATACCCGAGAATGCATCCTAATGCACTATTGTGCCGTGATGCATGATTGAGAATGCATCACTGAACCAAATATTGCATATCCGAGAATGCATTATAGTGTTAATGCACTATTATGTCATGATGCATGATTGAGAATGCATCACTAACCCAATGTTGCGTATCCAAGAATGCATCATAGTGCTAATGCAATATTATGCCGTGATGCATGATTGAGAATGCATCACTGAACTAATGTTGCACACCCGAGAATGCATCATAGTGCTAATGCACCACTATGCCGTGATGCATGATTGAGAATGCATCACTGAACCAATATAGTGTATCCTCGAGAGCATCATAGTGTTAATGCATTATTATGCCGTGATACATGATTGTGAATAAAACATATATAGGTAGGGAGCTTTGCTTGAATGTGCATGAGAGGTAATGCACATATATATATACGATGTGTTCTATACGTTGTGGCATACTTGATGCTTAAGCATCAATATGCTTGTAGCTTAACCGATAAAGCTTGAAAGTGCATGAGAGATAATGCACATATATATATGCGATGTGGCTTATACGTTGGAGCATACTTGATGCTTAAGCATCAATATGCTTGTAGCTTATCCCATAAAGCTTGAATTATGCGAAAACATCATTTCAATCGTGTTACGTACTCGAGAACGCATATTTGCATAGTAAATAGTGATAGTTATTCACAAACTAGTACATACCTTGTGAAAGTCTTTCGGACTATACGATCTAGGTATTGCTTGGCCTTTGTCCTTGCGATGAAGTTGGAATTGATGTTGGCTTTTCCTTAATAGGCTTGAGTTGCTTGTTCTTTTCGAATTGACACTTGGTTGAACTACGGTCATGTTTAATCCCTTAAAGGTACGAGTTGGGTACGTAGGCAGCCACAATGCAATGCATAGAGGTGCAGCATCTTGTCGCTCATACCATCTAATTTGGGAGATGTTTGCGACGCTTTGGTAACTCATATCATCTGGTTCGGTAATGTTATACAAGAGATGATTGTTACCGCACTTGATGAGGTAGTTTCATTCCATTTGATGGATGATCATACTTCCTATCAAGCCATTACGGTATAAACAGAACATGCCTGGTTCCTACACCATTGGCAAGAGTAAGACCAGTGTAGACTCTAGCGCATGGTCGAAACAGTGTTGATGAAGCGAAAAAATTGGCTTCAAATGGCCTAGGTGTTAGTCCAAAGTATGAGTTAGGCCTGGACAATGCTCATAAGTATGTGATGCATGCCAAAGGCATCCCCATTCTCTTGTATAACCTTCATCCCTTAGTAGAACAAGGGTGATTCCAGATGATGTGGAAACTGCGTTTCGAGTATAATGCTTTCAAAGCATGCTTGGAAAGGAAAATCTACCTGCATTTTCCAGCGAGAAGTTGAACTTTAAGGTTCGGTTACTTTCTTTCAAGCCGCGCATCGAAGGGTTCTGGCCTGCCCTGCGCATAGCCGGAGGCGGAATTTTCCGGTCCGTAACAGATATAAACAAAATGAAGTTTGTGCATGGAGGAAGATGAGGACATAAAAGAAATGATAAATCCATAAGAAGAACTCGCAGATCCAAAAGATATTCTTTAAGAAAACTATCCAAGCAGGTAGGAAATATTCGTTGACGGATCTTCCAACAGTGAAGGCAAAGGAACTGGCATTGCTTTCTATTCGCTAAGAGGGGGAACAGTTGTTCATTTGTTTCAATTATAATTTCCATCAACAAATAACGAGATTGAATATGAAACAGTGATACATTCACTTAGATTAGCGATTGAAATGAAGTTGGATGATATAAGGATTATAACTGATTCGCAATTGGTGGTTCGTCGGATAGAAGGAAGGTACCAAACATTCAAACCATCATTGCAGAAGTACTGAAAGAATTCATGCAAGGCATTATGCATCACAAATTTTGAACATCAAATGACGGCATATCTGTCGGAAAGACAATAGACTTGTTGATGCTGGCCTTCATTTCTTTAACGATGAGTGATCCAGAAGAAACGTTGTTGAAAATAGAGTGGATACGTCAACCTTAAATAGATGAGGTAACTCGAGATATAAAAGCTTGGTAATAAATATAGGCGAAGAGGAGCAATCAGATGACTGGATGTAGATGGTGGATTTTTAATAAAGGATAAAATAGTAAAATCATCTCTACCCGGTAGTAGAATCAAAAAAATAATATTGCATATGCTACTGACTTAACATAAAATTCATATTTTATATTCTGAAAGAGAATTGAAATATTGAATAATTTATATTTGATATTCCGAAAGAGAACTGAAATATTGAATGATTACCATGGGCATCTCCTAGATGTATTGCACACTAGTATAAAGCAACACTGTCCTGGTTGAATATTTAGAGTGACTTTACATCAATATTTAAACTTTAATTGAATAACATTGATTGATCATAATGCATAACAAGCTGCACACGGATACACTAGGACGAAAACACCGCGTGTTTGTAAGTCACTGTCACGCCAAATGAAAAACCAAAGCTCTAATAATAACTAGTCGAGCTTGAATAACATTTTCCCAATGTTGGTTGCATCAAAAATCCCAATATTGGTCAAAATACGAAATCCTAATTTTTATTAATACCAATTTCTGACACATTGTCACATTACCTTACAAAAACGTGACAATAGGTGTGAAATGGGGTAAAAAATTTAAACAACATATACTCCCCTATTTTTCCAATACAACATACTAAAAGGGCATCTTATTCTGAATAACAGTTTAAGAGATATGATTCAAACCCTAGACAAACTATAATCTGAAAATTATCAAAATTTCATCTGAATGGTTACTGTTTGCTCAGTTTGACGACCTAAACGAGCTCAAAACCTAAATACTTCCATGTAGGGATGTAGAAAGTGATTTTAGGATTCCGAATTGAGACTGATCATCGAAAGCGGACATCGTATGAAGAATCTACAACGTTTTTACTGAAGGACTTCACGTATGAAATTTTCTTAAAAACTAACACCCACAGGTGTAAATAACAATAATGCTCTTCAAAGCATAGCCTCAAGAGCATAGCTTTAAAGAGATAAAAAGAAAAAGAAATAAAATAATAAAAAATAGGGTGATTGTGGGACCGGCACCAACCGTCCGACCTCCCTTGGCCGGCCCCCACTCTCATATTTTCTCAAAAAACTTTATTATTTTATTTTATTTTAGGGTTTCCTTTTTCCATTGAAACTGTCATGTTCTTTCTACCAAAACCTAATCTCTCTTACTTCAAACATATTCTCTGCAGAGCTATTTTAAGACGATATGGTACCCGAAACATAGTCTTACTGGCTACCAAATTCGTGCTTAATCCATAATTTGACCTACCTTTGAACGGTCCCACCACCTTGATCGGTCCCCCTTCTCTGGGATTCTCCATCTTCTCTAGTTGGTCTTTCCACTAGTTATCGTGGTTCATACGACATGGTTCATCTAGCATGGTTCATCTGGCATGGTTCATCTGACATGATTCATCTGCCATATTCAGGTTTCATTCAATTGGTCTTGCTACCAGTATTTAAAAAAGACTCAGTTTTGTCATACTCTGACGAAACTAAACATTTTACAATTTGCTAACACTCACTCGACTTAGTGCTCGCACAACCAAGCGGTCATGCGACTTGAGGCTTGAACGACAAGCATCATCTGAGTATTGTTGTTCCTCAGCTGACATGATGATACGACACAACTACCGGTGTCAATATTAATCAGATTCTCTACGTACACAATCTATTAAGCATCACTGCTTGTCTCAGCACACAACTAGTGCTTCATCCATCAATGGGTCAACATGCTAAACTTATCAACATTCTAAGACTGACAGTCTAGCTCGGTCAATGTATGACCAATTGTCTACAAAGTTAACTCAACCATGCTCGAGACATCAATTATGTCACATGGGGGTATATTCACTAGGGTTTTAGTCTGGCGGCCTACAACACGTGTGGTGTAATGATACACCCACGATGAGAAAGTAAAAATTCGTGTCGGCAGTTAAAGGAGTGAAGAGAATAGTGGTCGCACAACTGTCATGTCCCACTAACACGATGGAATTGGTTATCAACACACGATCTCCACTTATCTACTCTCACACTCCTCTACAACTTCCACCACTTATGAGAATGTGTTAACTTCCAATGCTATAAATAGGTTCTTCAACCTATCGAGAAGACAAGAATTTTTTATCTGATAAGAACTCAAAGGATCATAAAGATATCATAGGTCTTTTACAGCAGTTCAAACACATATAACAATCACTGGCATTCAATTCAATTGATCTCAATACTCTATATGCTTCCCTCCCACAGATCAACCCTTTTCCTTCCTTTGTGACCGAAAAAAAATTGGAACAGTTATTTCTTGATTTAGGCTGATTTCGTACAAATTGATATCTCGAATCTTAAAAGTACTTATACAATATAAATGTTTGATGTTTAAGCGATTTGGTGTTTAGTCGAGTGACTTGATTCGAATAGCATAACTTGATCTGTCATTGCTCTGACTAGCATTACCCTTCTTCACAATTTCCACTTTTACCCTGAAATCGTTTTTACCCACAAACACTGGTGAATCCCATTCACAAATATTTGAGCGAAGGAAAGCTACCAAGAGACAGGTTGTAAGCTAATAAGATCAAAAGAAGGTCCATGAATTACCAGTTACGCGAAGGCATTTTGTATTGTCAATCTTTTGATAGACCATTGCTGCGATGTTTGTCTAAAGAAAAGGGGATGGAAATCTTGAAGGCTATACACTATATAAATGCAGGGAATCATAGTGGAACGAGGTCTTTAGTAGAAAAATCCAAAGCTCAGGGATACTTCTGACCCTACATGCATGAAATTACGAAAAAAGTATCTCAGAGGTGAGAAGAATGTCAAAGATATGGAAAAAAGATTCATGCTCCAGAAATAAATCTGCAGTCGATACTCAATCCATGGCCTTTCGTGAAGTGGAGAGTTGACATTGTTGGACCATTGGTCCCCAGTACAAAGCAACAGAAATATCTGATTGTAGATACGGACTACTTTACCAAATGAGTAAAGGCAAAACCGCTGAAGAATATTGCAGAAAAAACGTATTTTCTTTTATATTTGAACATATTATTTGCAGCTTTGGTATACCAGCAAAAATTTTCTCAGACAATGGAAAGCAATTCGAAGGGGAAAACGTTGTTATGTTGTTCAACGCATTCAAAATTCAGCAGGGAAAGTCAATTCCAATTTATTCAGAAAAATGGGCAAGCTGAGGCGATGAACAAAACTATCGCATAAAATCTAAATAAAAAATTAGATGGGAAGCATAAGGATTGTGTGAATAGATGCATAAAGTTTTATAGGCATACAGAACCACTCGACAAAGTGCAACAAGAATGTCTCTATTTCACTTAAAATACGGTGTAGAAGCACTTCCCACAGAGGTGATGATACCAACAACGAAAAGGGAGGCCTGGATCAAGAATCTGACTTCGGATCTTATATTTTCTATGCTGGATGGCTTGGAGAATAATCGAGAAAGGTCGTTACAATACATGGAGAATTTTCATAGAAGTTTAGCAAGGGAATACAATAAGAAAGTTAAGGTGTGAGATTATGAACCTGGCGAGATGGTCTTGCGAGAGATACCACCATATCAAAAAGGACCTGGAGGAAAGTTAGAGCCTACTTGGTAAGGACGACACATAGTCAAGCGAGTTGTTGGAGCTGGAGAATATGAGCTGGTAGATCACAAAGGGGTGAAATTGGATCATCCATGAAATCCGAGATACATCAAAAAGTATTATCCATGAAGCCAAGATGGAAAGCAAGGGATCTCGGGGAAGGTATAATTTTATTTCTAAACCCTGCACTACAGGCTAGAACCCCATGTGATGTGATCCAAAAGCCGCCTACGAGGCGAGGGCAGTCAGTACATAATACCTATTATACACCCAAGAGGCAAGAGGCAAATTATAAGACTTATGACACATTATGTGGAGAGGTTCTAGGATCTTTCGCCTAAAAAGGTAAGAGGAAAGTTATAATACCTATAAGGGGAGGTTAAAACCTCATTAGGAGGCCGATAATACTTCATCCTCCTAAAGGAAAAAGGCATTTAAGACCTAAAATTCGTTGATCGATCTATGGACATCGAAGAATTCAAGAGAAAACATAATCTTCAAGGATTTAGAGTTTCTTTCTTTGATGATAATTCCGATATGATGACCTATGATTCGATGAGAAATTTTTAATATAGCCATCACAGATTGTTAATTTCTGCTGGTGCCTTAGAGGCTGGCCTTCGTCTCCCTTTGTATGAAAAGAATAATCCCTTCCAGTTCACAGTTCTTGCTACTCGCAATAGGGATCCCCATACTCAACTCATAGCTTGGAGAAAGAATTCGGCAAGAGGTATAGATTATATAAGAGGCATCGCGCTATACCGGTTGAGGAATGGGTGCTTGGCGCGTTTGAAGTGTGACCAACCATTTCCATAAGGGCCAAGTTCTTGGTTGTTTATGCCTAATCCCCAAGACACCCCTCCTAGGGTGTGTCTCGAACCCTAAGCCAAATCGGCAAAGGAATAAGAGGTTCACGAAAACAAACTGGTTGTTGTATAACGGGATGGGAGGTTCAAGGTACACCTACCAGATGTTTACTTCCTTGAAAGGAAGATAAAGGGATGGCACTCTCCCCTAGGGAGCTGAAGTAGACAGATAAGGCGAGGTTTGAGAGACTATTGCTCACAGGAGTATTTAGGCTCGCTTACTTCGCCTACGAAGTAAATAGCCATTAAAAATGCACCGCTTCATATAAAGAAATAAAGCAAAATAAAATAAAAATAAGAAAAGAAAAATGATACAAGATATTTTCATAAGAACAAAAATAGAGACACGGTTTTACAAAATGTTTAAACTTGTTAATTGAGTAATATTCATTATTCAAGCAGGTAACAAAGCTTATTTACAACATGGTTCGCAATATATGGGAATTGAAGATACAAAGGGATAAAAGAAACAGATAGAACAAATGATCTTCGCGAAGTGGTTCTAAGTTCAATCGTTGCCAGGATAGGTGTCAGGGTTATCTTGGTTTGCAGAAATATCAACCTCGTTATGATCTGTGGAGGCTTCAACTTTGTTAGGATTAACTTCGTCAGTTTGGTCCTTTATTTCATTGGTAATAACTTTGTCGTCTTCTGCTTCTTCATCCTCGTCTTCATAATCTCGGAAGGTTTCAGAGTAACCTTAGGAATATTATACTGTTTGTAGAAGTAGTCGGAAAATTTCTAGCAGACATCATCCGCAGATTTCTGATAATCCTTTTTTAATGCATTAAAGTTAACCTCGTTGTCTGCCACGTATTAATCTAACTCCTCTTCGAGCTCCTTATTCTTCTGAAGGGCAGCATCTCTTTCAGCCCGGGCCTTCGTCAGAGTCTCACGAACTTGCTTTAATTCATCACGTACTTGCCTTAGTTCCTTCCTCATCTTTTCCTCTTATTCTGCAGAAAAAACAAATAATGGTTAGTCAAACAATCTGCACATGCGAAAAAATTGACGAAGTAAAAACGGTCACAATGACCTTTTGATAGCTTGTTTCGGGGCCTCTTCAACATCCTCTTATCTGCTTTTCAGAACATCCATCTTGTATTGAGTGTCGGAAAGATGATTTAAGGTCTTATCAGTCACTTCGCCGAACTGTTCTATGTAAAGGGCAATGGTCTTGTTCTTTTCTTTTAGAAGTTGGATAAGCTTTTTTCTATCCTCTAAAACCACTTTATTGGTCTTAATATCTTCAGCCACTTCTGCTCTCGACACGCGAAAATCTTTCTGGGTCTTTTGAAGTTCTTCTTGGGCTTTACAAAGATTTGAATATGATGTTCGAAGCTTTCCCCCTGATGTGTCTTTTCTTGTAAGATTTTTTTTCTCATCCTTTAACTCTTCAATCTTTCCTTCTAGTCGTGTCGTAGCAGCCTTGCGATGGCGACATTCATCCTTGAAGGAATTCAGCTCTTTTTGAAGTTTACTTCGTTGCTCATGTAAATTGATATGGTAATCTGCAAGATTTAGATTCAACTCATCCAGATTGTCTAAATGATATATCAGGTGTATTACGTGAGCCTTGTATTCTTCATTCTTCGCGGACAAGGTCTTATATTCCAACTGGCCCAATTTAGCGATCTTTTCTCGCTCACACAACGTTCTTAGAAGTAGAATAAACCCAAGTATTAAATTGTAGAAATAATAAATTAAATATCAACCAATTAGGATAAAGAGTTTCGTCGACTAACTAACGTATAAGAGGATGATTGCTAATATTTATTATGGAACCTATGATAAAGTAGATTAAATAAGATTTCAACGGACATAAAATATAAGGGGACTAATTTGCCAATCGGAAATTGGAATTTTATTGACCGTCCAATTTAGACGGGAGGTTAATGTAATTCTTAACGTGGAGTAAGAGATAAATCGGAATATTTAGGGTATTGATCGACGATTGATGCATCGAGAATATTCCGTAGATACGATTACATAGCAGATGGCATAGTTCCCCTGGCTGACTTAGGGGTTTAGTATGATAAACCTGCGGCTTTTCTTCTTCCTATTCCTAATGGTCTTTAAACATCCCAACCTCCTCTTCTCCTTCTTCGTCATCTTATTCTTCACCCATTCTTCCTTTCTCCTTCTTCTTCTTCTTCACACTTTCCCAATAACAGTAACTCTTACTTGTCTTCAACTCACCCATCATCTTTCTATTCATTCCAACACCCTCCTGCTGCTTCTCATTTTGTAAAACCCTATTCTTCTTCTTCTTCTTCTCTCAGACCATCTCTCTACCCTAACTTGTCTCATTATCCAACTCACACAGATTCCAATTCCAAGAAAAACAAGAGATTGATGATGATGATGATGATGATATATACAAAAACCCCAGTGACAAAATATATATTTGTTCATCAAATTTCTTAGGCGGACCAATCAATTCACTTCTGATGAACAAGCTGTGGATTTTGTTTATAAATCAACCGTAAAAACAAAGCTTGGGTCTTGATGATATGGGCATTGGGTAAGCAGAGACAATTTGGTGATGCATGGAGTCTAATTCGTAAAATGGTTCGATCTTCTATAGATTCTCGAAAGGCTTTGCTTGTTATGATCCAAAGGTAATGACTATTCTCAGCATCTTTTATATGAGTGATTTCTATATGAATCTCAAATAGTTCTGTGAAGCCTCAAAATGTTGAATAAATGCATATACCTGTTAAGAAAATCTATACAGTGACGAATTGGATGGGAGACACTGCATATAATATTTCCAAAGTCGCTCTCTCATTCGTACCAAAACTGATTATGGAACTATGCAGTCTTGTTTGTAACCCTTGTCAACAACCCTGTCTAGGTGATAGCTAAAAGTAGTTCTTTGTTATGCTAATGCAACTTATATATAAAACACTGAGGCAAGGACGTTGAATTGGTAACAATTTTATTGCTTTCCTGCCATTGTGAGATTCGTGTTCTAGTCACCATTTGTTTGTATTTGCACTCTTAAGAGAAAAACGTTGAAAATGAATTTTTTTCGAAGTGAAAATGGGTTTCAAATGTTCATGTTTTTATCAAACACGCTTAACAGATCTTTCCCTTTCCTTTCTAAGAGAATCTTGTAGATTTTCCATCTCTGTAGTCTTCATTTTAGTACCAAATGGTTGCACAACCATGTTGAGTGTCCAGTGGTGTCTGATAATTGTTCTGTGCAACTGAGGGATGAACCTCACATCTTTCAACTGCTTGCTTGTTTAGATTCAACCATTTAATCGTTGACTTCTGGTTGTCCAACTGAAGGTGGAAAAAGTTGGTCTTTGACTTCATTAGAGAATTTTAGACCAGCAACACTAGCAAGTACTTTTGTATCTTCTTCCTTGTTTTTGCATCCTTTCAGGTGAAGACTGGATAGAATCTAGCTAATTTTGTTCATTTTATGTTGAAAATAACTTTTTGGTAATATTCTATCAAGCTTTACCTATAAGGACAAGCCTATTGTTCTGAATAGTGTGTTAATTGGTTCCATTTCATTTCTATTTGTGCAAACTTGTTTATTTTAACAAAATGTTCTAATCATCGGGTTATTAGCTATGCAGCTGCAAGTAAACCTGATAAAGGCATTCAATCATTCCAGGCTATGGAGAAATTCAGAATTACTGCTGACTCAAAGGCATTTCACACTCTACTTTGTGAGCTTTGTAAGTACGGAGACGTTGAATTGGTGAAGAGTTCATGCTCACAAACAAGAAAATTTTCCCTTTGGAGATTTAAAGCTTCAAAATTATTCTCGATGGTTGGTCTAACATCTTTCTTGATGAGGTTGAAGCCAAAAGAGTCTAGAGAGAAATGTCAAACTACTGTAGCACACCGAATGCCGTTTCGTACACCCACATGATTTCATGCTTATCGAAAGTTGGTAAAAATGTCTTTATTCACGAGTCTTTCCCCGTTTCCGATATGATGCTGGAACAATGTCTTGTGAGTCTGTATCTTATTAAAAGGAGAGGATTAAAAATGGACATTCAATTTCAGTTGCACTAATAGCCAATCTGTACAGTTACATGATGAATTGTTGTCGCAAATCTGTAACAATGGAAGAACTAAACAGTAACAAACTCTATTAACGTTAGATAAAAATAAAACACTTTGATTGATGATGCACAAACTGGACAGAATCATCTACTCAGCGAATTGTCCTTAACACAACAGTTTTCGGGTACTCCTCAAGAATGAGAGATACTATACCCCAACAGAGAAGTTGTGTCCAAGATAGAACTGAACTCAAATCACCCTCATAGAAACTTAACAGCAATTGAAGAAGAAGGAAATAAACAGGTAAGTGCGCAAAACAAAGCAAGAAGAGGGGAAAAGAGACAGGGATAGTAGCCTTCTCTGGAGTAAGTTGAAATGGAAAAAAATTGTTTTTCTTTTATAGCCAAAACTTTAAGAAGAAATTAATTCGTATTAATGAGAATTGATTTTGCATTGATGAAGATTAATTCCGTGAATTAATCACATTAAATAAGTTAAAACGGACATAAAACGGTCAAAAAATATTGTCTCATTAAAGTAGCTTGATACTAGCCGGGTCAGACGTCCCCATATTTAAAACAAGATTTATTTTCAAACGGTAAGTCTTGGTTGGTTCGCAGCGTTAGCTACGCTCAAGTTCACAACGCAAGTTCGCAGCGCAAATTCGCAAGCTACGCAAGCGTGCGTGCTTCGGTGTGAAGCACCACACATGTGTGAAATGCAAGTGCCCCCTAACTAGCCCATTATCTTAGTCTTCCCTCAACCACAAAAGCATCTAAGCCCTAAGGGCCCTCCCTTAGTTGTAAGTTTTGTGGTAATAAAGGGAGAACTCATCTCTAGTTTGCCCAATGTGGGACTAAACTAAAGGTTCTTCATTCTTAAAATAGTGAAAATGATATTTACACCCAAATGAGTTAGTGCCTCTTAGTGACCCATTGGTCCTAAGTTCCGTTCCTACCAAGACCAATAATTTAATTCATTTCATTTGTAAATCATTTTCTCTAACAATCCCCTACATGAATGAAAACTCGATAAAAAACTCAGAAAAACGAAAAGCGAGAAATACCTCTTAGGCAATAGGTGTCCATAAGGTCTTGAACCTTTGCTTAGTGAGAAATTACCGGAATTACTTGATGGACAGTGAACGCGATGTCTTGAACTGCCATCGTTTGGTGTAGTTCATCAATAACCTCCACGTGAGATATCTCTCTATGTGTTGTTAAGTTCGTGCCGTTGTGTCCATTTTGTCCTTGGACGTATCCCGTTTCTCAGAACGCTCTAGAGAATCAGCTCAGTTCTCATAGGAAACGGCCCACTTTCTCATTCAGATAGGTGAGTTCTATCAAGAGTGTTTACTGCTACACCCCACTTCAATCTTAAATTGAAACCATATAACTCATTAAGACTTCTTAAAAGTCATCCTTCACATGCAGTCACACTATCACGTCTGCACCGTAGGGAAGGGACAGAGAATGAGATTCTCTGATAGTGTTTCCTTTAACCCACCACAAATTAGTTGTCTCATTCGAAACCTTGATCTTGGGATCTCCAGTCAGCAAGGTTGAGTGTCCTTCATGGAAAGTTTATTTGATGAGCTTAAGCCCCATCCCCCTCGATGCATTACTAACTATCTCCTTGGACAATCCTTTCGTCAAAGGGTCCGCCATATTCTCCTTAGACCTCACAAAGTCAACAGAAATAACGCCAGTTGAGATTAGTTGTTTTAGAGAATTATGTCTTCTACGAATATGTATAGACTTTCCATTATAGTTGTTGTTTTTAGCATTAGCTATTGGAGCTTGACTATCACAATGTATAGATATAGCTGGCACGGGCCTATGCCAGAGAGGAATGTCTTCTAAAAAGCATCTTAGCCAAGCGGTTTCCTCTCCTGCTTTATCTAACGTAATAAACTATGATTCCATAGTGGATCGAGCGATACATGTCTGTTTGGAAATCTTTCAAGATACAGACCCACATCCTAGAGTGAAAACGTATCCACTCGTAGACTTAGACTCCTCTGAGTCTGCTATCCAGTTTGCGTCATAATATCCTTCAAGGACTGCAGGGTATCTCTCATAGTTTAAACAAAAGTTTAAAGTGTATTTCAGATACCTTAACACTCTGATAAGTGCATCCCAATGCTCTTGTCCCGGATTACATGTATACCTACTTAACCTACTCACAGCATAGGCAATGTCTGGTCTCGTACAGTTCATTAAATACATCAGACTTCCTATGACACGTGAATACTCAAGTTGTGAAACTCCATTACCCTTGTTCTTCTTGAGTCTACAACAAGGATCATATGGAGTACAAGCAGGTTTACTATCAAACTGGTTATATCTTCTAAGTACAGATTCAACGTAATGAGATTGACTAAGACTATAACCATTAGGCTCTCTTCTAATTTTCATCCCTAAGATTACATCAGCGTGACCTAAGTCTTTCATGTCAAAGTTCTCATTTAGCATGTTCTTAGGGGAATTAATTACAATTATGGTTATACCAAGTATAAGCATGTCATCAACATACAAGCATACAATTACACAAGCACCATTCACAAGTTTAGTATAAACACACTTGTCAGATTCATTATTTTAAAACCACTAGAAATCATTACATGATCAAATTTTTTATGTCATTGTTTAGGTGCTTGTTTTAAGCCATACAAAGATTTTTACAATTTACAAACTTTGTTTTCACAACCTTTCACTACAAAGCCCTCAGGTTGGTCCATATATATTTCTTCATATAATTCACCATTTAGAAAAATTATTTTTACATCCATTTGATGTATCTCTAAGTTATGAATGGCAGCAATAGCTATTAACATCCTAATGAAAGTAATTCTCGTAACAGGTGAATAAGTGTCAAAGAAATCTACACCTTTTATTTGTTTATATCCTTTAGCTACTAGTCTAGCTTTATATTTTCCACAGTTTCATCTACTTTACATTTCTTTTGAAAATCCATTTACACCCTATTGGTTTACACACTAGAAGTAAATCTACAATCTCCCAAGTCTCATTCTGAATAATGGAATCTATTTCACTAATAGTGGATTCTTTCCACCATGGAGCTTCAGAAGAAGTCATGGCTTCTCTATAAGTTTTTGGATCAGTCTCAGCTAAACAAGTTATGAAGTCTGGCCCAAAAGATTTTTCAACTCTAAGTCTTTTGCCTCTTCTAGGCTCGTAAACAAGTTCATCTTCTTCTAAAGGTAAGGTATGACTAAAAGAAAGGACATCTAGGGATCAACACATATCATGCGAGATTCAGATTTCAAAGGAATAATATTTTCAAAAATACAGCATCCCTAGATTTCATAATGGTGTTCACACCAATTTCTGAAATATCAGAACTCACAACCATAAACCTATAAGCAGTGGTGTGTTCAGGATATCCTATGAATACACAATCAACGGTTTTTGGTCCTATCTTGGTCCTCTTAGATGGAGGGATAGAAACCTTAGCCAAACACCCCTACACTTTGAGGTATGCATAAGAGGGCTGCCTACCTTTCCATAATACATATGGAGATTTGTCTGATCCTTTAAAGGGTACTCTGTTCAGGACATAGCAAGCTGAGAGGACGGCCTCCACCCACAAGTTCGCAGGTAGTCCTGAACTAATTAACATGGCATTCATCATCTCCTTAAGGGTTCGGTTTTTCCGTTCAGCCACACTATTAGATTGTGGTGAATAAGGAGGGGTTACTTCATGAATGATACCATGTTGCATGCAGAAGTCTCTTATAGGGATTACATATTCACCACCATGGTCAGACCTAACGGTTTTAATGGTAGTACTCATTTGGTTTTCAACTTCTAATTTATATATCTTAAAGGCTTCTAAGGCATCATCCTTACCCTTAAGTAAATAAATATGACAATACCTCGTACAGTCATCTATAAATGTGACAAACCATTTTTTACCACCTCTAGTTTGAACTGATTTCATGTCAACTAGGTATGTGTGAATTAATTCTAAAGGTTTAGAATTTCTTTGAATATTTTTCTTGTAAGACTTTTTAGTATATTTTGATTCTACTCATATTTCACATTTATGTTCATTTTCCAAACTAAATTTTGGAATGCAGCCTTGCCAGTTTGTTCATTGATTTATAATTTACATGATCAAGTCTACCATGCCAAACGTTCAACGACACACAAACATAAGAAGAATCATTTTTATTCATTTTAATAGAGGCTACATTCAATTTGTATAAACCCTCAGACTTATAGCCCTTTCCTACATAATCTTTGCCCTTAGTTATAATAACTTTCCCATATTCAAATACAAGTTTAAATCCCTTATCATCTAATACACCACTAGAAACAAGATTCTTGCAGATGTATGGAACGTGTAGAACTTCATTCAATGTGAGAGTTTTTCCCAAAGTGAGCTTCATCCCAACCTTTCCTTTTCCCGCAACCTGTGCTGCGGATGAGTTACCCATATAGAGTTTTTCTCCTTCCCCTACATTCTGATAGGAGGTGAACATATCTTTGTTTCCGTAGACATGCTTGGAAGCACCAGAGTCTACCCACCAGTCTCTCACATTGGTTACCAGATATACTTCAGACACCGTGCCAGAAAACTCATTCTTGTTGCTTTCAATTAAATTGGCATTGGGCTTCTTATTGTTATTAAAGTTTTTACGCTTCATATAGTGTATCGCCATATGGCCAGGAATACCACAAACATAACATGCACCTTTAATTTTACCAATGACAGATTTTTGTTTCAAGAAAGTACCTTTTCTGTGCGGTCCAGGCTTACGTTTGTTGTGGTCCAGGCTTGCGGAAGACTTGTGTTCGCTGACATGAGCTTTCTTTGACATGTTCCTTGCAGAAGATACATTATTATCCTTTGAACACATCAATTCTTCCACTTGAATCTTCTTACCCAGTTCAACCATACTGACTTCACCTGTTTC
Source organism: Papaver californicum (assembly GCA_023531435.1). Taxonomy (NCBI): domain Eukaryota; kingdom Viridiplantae; phylum Streptophyta; class Magnoliopsida; order Ranunculales; family Papaveraceae; genus Papaver; species Papaver californicum. Next base: position 420,020 of record JAJJMC010000167.1, on the reverse strand, counting down.
ATGTCTCAGTCTTCGTTTGTATTTATCCCATGAAGAAGGTAATTTCTCAATCACCGCAGACACTTGGAATGTTTCATCAATCACCATACCTTCAGCAATAATTTCGTTAACAATTTGTTGAATTTCTAGAAATTGGTCTACCACAGATTTTTCATTGACCATTTTGTATTCCAGGAACCGAGCTGCTAAGAATTTCTTACTACCAGCCGTTTTTGCTTCATATTTGGCTTCTAAGGCAGCCCATAAAACAAATGCAGTAAAATTTTCTTTTGCATTATAGAAGTCATATAGTGCATCTTCTAAGCAGTTAAGGATACGGTTTTTAGCCATATAATTCTGTCTGCTCCAACTTTCTAACTCTACTTCATTTTCCTGTTCATTTAGAGTTTCATCAAAAGGCTTCATTACTAGTTCGTCCAACATGTGATAACTCAGAAAAAATAGCATTTTTGATTGCCAGATTTTGAAGTCTTTCCCACTGAACTTCTGAGGTCTATCAACATCACTCTTAGCCATTGAAACAGAAGAACTATTGTTTAAGATTGTTGTCGTAAATCTGTAACAATGGAAGAACTAAACAGTAACAAACTCTATTAACGTTAGATAAAAATAAAATACTATGATTGATGATGCACGAACTGGACAGAATCACCTGCTCAGCAAATTGTTCTTAACACAATAGTTCTCGGGTACTCCTCAAGAATGAGAGATGCTATACCCCAACAGAGAAGTTGTGTCCAGGATAGAACTGCCCGTTATGATTTAAATTAGCATAACTCAAATCATCCTCATACAAACTTAACAACAATTAAAGAAGAAGGAAATAAACAGGCAAGTGCGCAAAACAAAACAAGAAAAGGAAAAAAAAGGCATGGATAGACCCTAAAGGCCCTCCTTTAGTTGCAAGTTTTATGGTAATAAAGGGAGAACTCATATCTAGTTTGTCCAATATGGGACTAAACTAAAGATTCTTCATTCCCAAAATAGTAAAAGTAATATTCACACCCAAATAAGCTAGTACCTCTTAGTGACCCATTGGTCCTTAAGTTCCATTCATACCAAGACCAATAATTTAATTCATTTTATTTCTAAATCATTTTCTCTAACATGAATCTCATATGTCTGTTCACAAAACTCTTTAATATTCGAAGGAATTTCTTTCGAGTTAGCACCTAGTTCAGCTATTACACGACAAGATAGTAAAACCTTGCCAACTGCCATAGACCAAACATGTAGGTCATATACAGAATGGACACCTTTAACACCTACAAGACCAGCTTGTACTTCTGCAACGTTAATACTACTAGATGCGCTCTCTGCAAGTATAGCTAATAAGTTTCTAAGCATGTGCACAGTGATACACAAAACTAAGACAGCAAACCCAAGCGTACAGAGAAGATCAACAATCAGCCAATTCGGTTTTGCGCAAATAACAGCTCCGCCAATCATGACACCAATGGACTGGATAAGATCACCTAGTATATGCGAGTAAGCACCTTGAAGATTTAAATGTTTTTGTTTCAATTCTTTAAGAGCACAGTTGATCCAACTTTGAATCGATTTCTGTTGAACTGTGTGGTTGTGTTCAGTGTTGCCGCAGCTATGCTCGTCTGCCGAACTTGACATGAGACTCATTTTCTCCTCTTTCACTTTGGGTTCTGAATCTTCGCCTCCGTGATTATGGTGGTGGTGGTGGTGGTGATTTTCACAGCCAGCGGAGTGATGAATGTGGTCATGACCTAACCATTTCAACATGATCAAGTTAATAATAAATCCAAATACTGCAGTGAGAAACATGAGTTTCTCATTCACCATTCCAGTTGCATATAGAATTCTATGAATTGCTTGGTATATCAAAATCCCTGAAATCAACTAAATAAGTTGTAACGAAAACAATGCTCCTAAAACTTCAAATCTGAAGAACCCAAACGAATGTGTTATTGTGGGTTCCCAATGGATGCCCAGACAGTAAAAAGCGAAACGCCGAATCCAACAACATCAGTGATTAAGTGTGCTGCATCAGCCAGAACTGCTAATCTATTTGCTTTAACTCCTCCAATAATCTCAATCAATATGAAAAGTAGACAGAAGAGTATGAGTCCACCTAGTTCTCTACCCTTGTTCGGATTCTGACTTGTTCTTAGATTGACTTGATAAAACACAAACTGGGTCAATAGAATGAACAAGTTTTCCTTGATCAACTTGATGAATTTCAGTTTCTACATTGCTTTCAACTTGATCTCTCATGTCTGTTTCAAAATACTTACAAAAATTATAAAGACCCAAAAACTAACTCAAAATTCACCAAATTAAAATGATTCAATATATACATTTAAAAAATAAAATAATTGAAAGGGTTATCTAACATCCAGAGAATCTCATGAGAGTATAAAAAAACACATAGACATAAAAAAAAGAATGTGCGTAGATTTACCTACCTTGGAGGGTTTTTTCAACTGAGAGTGCAGTTTCCCCAAGAAGAGAGGGCAGGAGGAGGATGTTATTGGACAGACAGGGATAGTATTCCAAAAAATGATTTCCTTATAAGATATAAAAATATCTCTGTTTATGTTGGAAATAATGAAATTGTTCACATCATCAATTTCATTTCAATAGATAGCTGGAAAAATCAATAGATGAAAACAAGCGAGACAGTAAATTAATAATAAGAATAAGAATAAGAATAAATAGAATATTTCAATTAAATTAAATATAAGTGAACAAACACAAAGAAACCCATAATATATTATAGGAAGAGGAAAAATAAATAACAAATCCCTAAAACATAAAGAGGAAAATCCAGATTTCCCTTGATAATAATTTGAATTTATGCTATCATATAATTTTGTAAAATATCATCACCATCTTTAATATAATTTTATTTTAATTAAACCACCAAAGCCATTCCCAAACCCATGACCAATGATAAGACGACTCCTCCAAATCTTGAGCTGCTACCACTAGTGGGAGATACAGCTGGTGCATCAACTGGTGAAGGTGCAGGCGCAGCACTTCTTGGTGCCATAACAACAACAATCAATTTCTGTCCTTTCTCACAATGACCTTGAGCTCCACTGATAAAATAGTAAGGACCAGATTTGCTGAGTTCAACTCTTGTGTTGTTACCATCTTTGTATTCAGCAATTGGTTTTGTCAACACACAGTTCAAGTAATTCTCTCTTGTTACTTGCAACACTGAATCCTTCCCTGTTTCGTAATTCCACACTGTATACAGTATTTTTTAAAAAAAAATTGATTAGTTTCAGATACTAAATAAACAGATTACACATGCAGCAAACATAGAGTTGAAAATGAAATTACCTAGAGAATCCCCAAGCTGGAAACGAGAAGATTGAGCCCATTGATTTAATGGTTGAGATTTAAGTGATGATGGGATTTCCCATCCATTTGGTTTGCCTCCAACCATGAAATCTTTAGCATCTGAGAAGCTACTAAACATAATCAGATTAACAAGAACCACAGACAAAGATAAAGCTACAATTCTTGATGAGATTGCCATTGATGATACTTTTGACTAATTTGTACTTTTACTGATTAGTATAGAAGCAATGAGTGACTGAGAGGGAGATAGAGAGATTAGTAGAGTGAGTGAGTGAGTGAGTCGTGGGTTTCCCTCGGTATTTATAGAGTGGTGGGTGGAAAACTAGCCGTTGCCAAGTGTAGAGAAAGGAGGACACGTTGCAGAAACCAATGAGTTTGTTTTGAATAACGGTCAAATTACAAAGTTGAAAGTTTTAATAGTTTTGAATTTTGTATTCTCCTGGGTAAAAAAAAAAACTATAAAAAAAATTAACAAAGTGTACTTTAATTTAAAGGTGGACTTGATGGGAAAGTTTAACGTCTCTTTTGGGGTGCCCTTAAATTTCAAGAGTATATGTGAATTGGCATTGTGGATTTGAAGGGAATTGTAGGTTCAGGACGACAAGTAGAACACCGATATAAGGAGAGTGAATGACTGTAAAGAACAGATGCTTCAAAAGTAGTTGCATGTATCGGCACATCTTGATTCCACCGATGGACACCGGATTATGGTGCTACAGTTGGTTCTAACAGTTTTCAAGTAATATTACTAAATGCAGTCAGGAAATGTCCGACACTATTACAAAATGATATTGCTTTTATGGTTGCCGAGGAAATTAGAAAACTCTATGATATCATTGGAGCATCATCAGAAACAAAATCTTAAAATTAGAGATAGTACTACTACATAAGATCACACAGAGATAAAATTGAGAAAAAAAGAACGTTAAGATTAATTCACTAAAATGTGAAAAGAATGGAATGTTCTATATTAAAAACTTTTTGAAGAGGTTAAGTAATCTATATTATATACTGGTATAAAGAACCACTGAATCGTGAACCAACAGCAAAATCCTACTGCACTAGTTAAGCTCTTAACCCAATCGAGCCCAATGTTTAATCCTGGTAGTACTTCCAGCTGCAGAGTAGAATTCCTCAAGAGTTAGATTTGTTAGGTTCAAACTACACCTTAACATCAAAATTTAAGTGATCAAAAAACTCAGGACAAGTTATTAATTCAGTAATGAAACTCTGGAGTTTAAACAAGTACGATAATCATTCACAGGGATTAACCTAGGAGTATTCTTTTTAGCAAGATCAACCAAGAACAAGAGACAAAGATAATACCTAAATTTCTAGCCATGGTGTTTGAAGCTATAAGAAACACTCGACGTCCATTTCCATGTATGAACATGGGAAGTTGATGTTGAAATTGCTCAGGACCTGATATTTCACAGAGGAATAATTCACCACAAAATACTAGCAGAATGATTCAGTTATATACACTATATTAAATTAAGAAACAACATCACTGACACACCGACAATGTTAAGGCCAAAAAAGCTGATTTGGAAAACAAAACCATGAAAAAAAAAGAGATAGAATAGGATTGTTGTCATAGGTAATGGATTAGCTTATCCATTGCTTCTTGTAATTTGTCTTTAAGCAGACAGTATTATCCAGGATAGTCAGAAAGAGGAAACAATTCACTGTTATGGCCTACAAGAATTTTTTCCTTAGTTTAGAGGGAGCTGTTTTTCTAGCGCTCCAGCCAATTAGTTAGAACGAAGAAAAAATAGCATCCGAAGAATCTGCAACTGACTTTCAGATGGTAAATTGTGCATAATAAATTATGAATGAGTCAGCTGATATGTCACGAATTCATTTTCATAGTCAATTTCAATATCAAGTCGATGTTGCTCATGTCTTCTTAGGCATGTAACATGAAGCTACATGGTATGATTTCACACTACATTTGGTCATGTATGAAATCTTCATGGTAACTTGACAGTCAAAATGTCAACTCGAATTAGTACGCCTTGATGTACTGAACTACGTCACTACTTGTCAGTAGATAACTTCAGCAGTTTTGATTATGACAAAAGAAGGGGGGGAAAAAGAAATTACAGGAAACGGTTATGAAGGATCTCACTGTCATCATAAGTTTTTGAAAAATGATTAATTACCTTTGGATGTACAATACCGAGAGTGCCGACCTGCTTTCCGTTTAGAATGATGCTGGCTTCTCTTCCCGGAAGGAATGGAGCACCCTCAGTCTCCTTGAATGATACGTTTTAAGATAATAAGTTAAGAATCTCATAAAGAATATAAAGAAGCAAAAAAACAATACATATCGAAGAAAAAAAAGTAGCAACCAATCGTTACTTTTGATGCAGCTATAAAGTAACCAGTATTATCTCCAGCCTGAGGGTCCTCAATCCAAGGCACATCAACAATTTGCATGATTCTTTGCACGAGCCCACTAATTTCCTGAAAAATAGTACGAAATTACTGAGATATATACCACGAAAAATAGAGTGCACTGCCACATTAACTAAGGTTTTAAAAGGAAACCATGAATCTATGCTATCGCTTAAAATTTTTGGGGTTTCTAGCTTATTGTTTTAAAAACAAGGAATCATCATCAGATGAAAACAACCAACAGAGTATTTATAACTTGGAATCCATAGCAATGAAGCCAGCTACATAGTTTCCTTCTGCGGTATTTAATTTCTTCAGATTGGGAAAGCTAATACACCATGGTTTCAAAAAACGTTTTGAAGCACGTAGTGAAGCGCGTATTCGGGTGCTTCAATATAAAAACGCCTCAAAACATGCGCTTCAACATTAGGTCATGTATTAGAGAAGAAAAAAAATGGGCTTCAAGCCCAAAAATAAGTCTTGACATTCCTTTTTTTTATTTTAAAACTTACTAATATATAGAAGAGGAAAAAACCCTAAAAACTATTATTAACTAACAGCCAACTGTCTAGCCAGACGTTTCTTCTTCTATTCTACAACTTTTTCTTCCTCTTCTTTGATGATTCAAACATTCTTGGCTAGTGTATTTAGATACCTCTAGGGTAGTAGAATAAGGCAGTACACTGTACACCATATGCTTAGTTAGCTAGTTAGTTTATTTGTTCCCTTAATCATGGATTATTATGTTGGTTTTTAGTTTTGTGTTAGGAAATTTCACATAGATATTTGTAAGTATTTGGGAAGCTACGCTTCAATATCATTTTGAAGCTTCCCTTTACGCTTTACTAGTATAGAGTATTGCTTTCGCTTTTCGAAAACCTTGAATAACACAATGGTGATAATGAAAGTTCCTAATTTAACCAGTAGCTAAAATATTCAGTTCCACAGCTTTCACATTAAGAGAATCACTTATACAGTTGTGCAAATAATTTCTAGATCATACCTCATAGCCAGAAGATTCGTTACAATATAGAGCTGCAACTTTTCGACTATTTTTAGCACCAACATCTTTGGTATCATCTAGAAGCACAACATCACCCATTTCGAATATCTAAGAATACAAAATAGACGGTATGAGACTCATATGCACCATGTCGCATATAACTTTATACTCGTGTAGATACAAGAGCTAAGTAATCTTAGCATATTATGAGCAAGATATTCTCTCATAACTCAATACACAATTTGTAATTATTTATGGTTGCAGCAAACCAGAAAGTTTTGTATTTGAAATTGAAATCTAATCAAAAAAAGATAAATCAACCATCTAAATCAGATAATCCATAATTTTATTAGAGAATGTGAATCAATACCTTTATGGGCTTCGGATGGTGGTTGTTCTCTCGAACAGTTTTCAGCAACCCTGACATAAGACTTGTTCGAGAAGCCTGGGGAAAAAGCAGGATTAGGTGATAAACTTAAAAGTCAAAAACACTTGAAAATACTTGACACCAGGACTAACAGCACATAGTAAAGCATTGGAGATGCAGTTTTTAATCTTTTTCAACCAGTAGCATATGTATCTTATCTTGAAGGCTTGACATTAAAACATTATCAGTCTTAAGTTCAATGTCGTAGGATACAGAATAAAAATATATTAGTAACACAGAGGTCACGACTTCCAGCCTAGAAGTAAATATTTTAATGAAGGTATGTGCTTGTTTCTTAGATTGGGAGTCAAGTTTCCCAGAGGTTATAAACATCGAAAGGAAGATACTACAGATAAAAAGTAACCTTGTGTCTAGATAATCTACAAGATTGCACTTCCAGGTGTGTGATCCAACACTCAACACAAGTAAATGGAGCCTCTACTGCGTAATTGGCTGCAATTGAAAATCAAATACGAGACTAATAACCAGCAAGTAAACAAACCTCGAAATCCGATGAACGGGGGTTTGCAACAGTTGCAGATGTTTTGTCATCCTTTCGGTTCAACATGGAGAAATTTTCTTCATTCGAACACAATATCCATGTCAGCACCTCAGTGAACCCAGCTGCCACTATCTACGTAAAGAACAAACAATATATGTAAAACTCTAAAAAGCTACCAAAAAGAGAAAAGGTGCAAAATAGAAGAGATCTGCAGATTCTTTAACAATCGTGTAGGCATTTTTTTTATTATTTTTAAATTAGGAAAGGAAAATTGTGCAGGCTGAGAAAGATGTATTTGTTAAATTTCTCGAAACCATACCCAGAAACTTATACCTACCAAGGGTAATCAGGAAAATACAACTAGATTAGATGAACAATTTTGATGAACTTATTATTTCATAACTAGCCTTTCAGCTAGAGAAGGCTTAGAATCACAGGTCTTGGGACTAGGAACATCAGGTTCTACTAGTTTGACGTTCAAATTGGGTCTCACTAAGTATCTAATTGATGCAGATTTGTTTGTGATCACTGATCTGTAATTCATGTTGGGAAAGGATGTAAGCCACACAAGCACTATAATACGTGTCCAAGTTACTAAAGCTATATGGATGCTTTTGTTACAAATCTTATTTTGGTATTAACTATTGGCCCCTCAACAATGGAATCTTATCTAAATAAGACAAGGTCATCCTAGCCTAGAACAAGTTCCATGTGGTCACTTCATTACACAGTTTGTTTGTGGCTAAGAAAATGAAGGCAATGAGCTTCACAGAGTAACTAAGAAACCAGTAACTATACCAGTACCAGTCCTTTAGTAGAGGTAAATAATGAACCAAGTAAAACTAAGGAACCACAATAATAGGAACAGATTGCAAATTCTTTTAGCTGTTACATCAGAAGGAAAAATATATCGAAGAAAAACTGATTTAATACTTCCTATTCCAGTACCTCCAATCTGATAAGGTAGCTAAGCTGACTGAGCGGTTGTTGCCTTCCTTGTGTTGAGAGGACAGGCTGTGTTCTTGGGATATTATTGAAACCATAGGCAACGGCAACATCCTTAGAAAAGAAAAACAAGCAGAATACAATCCTTGTAAACATACAAAAATGTCAATCATTCACAGACAAATGTTTTCCTAAAATAGAATCAGCAGTGTATACATGTCGAATACCTCTGCTACATCACAAGCTTCAAGAACATCACTTCTGGTTGGAGGTACAGACACTCTGATGATGGATTTTTTGTCACTTGATATTTCCTCCGCACGCAGTTGCATCTTAGTTAACAAACTGGTAACCTAAAATTAAGGAATGGTAGTTTGAGATTTAGTAGCAAATAAAAGCTCGAGTACTCAAAGAGCATCCAATTTGATTGTTGCAAAAGATATAACAGCACCGACAGGCCTCAGCATAAAATATATGACCATGTTGCTGATAAAACATTACTTTATCAATTACTACAGTTGAAGCCACTAAACCAGACACACCTTAAGGTTGCTAAAAACATTTAAAAAGAATATATCCCCCACCTTCATAACCACAGTTAAATCAAGTTCTCAGCCAGAACCAAGATATACTTCCATAATTCGATAGGCAAAAAGAAAATATGTCAAATCATGTTTTAGGGATTACATGAACCCCACCACTTTGAATGAATGTAACTCCTAGATCAACATCTCTAAGCATCCCCATCTTAAAGCACGGAGGTACAAGTTGTTAGGATACCCTAGAGAACTTCCACTGGCTGGTTCAGCATGGATTAAACTTCAGATTTGTAAGGATCTACTGATTCCCGCCAAATCAGCCAGTCAACTACAACCTACCCATAATCCATGGTTGGTTCAGGCCAGTCGAATTATCTGGATTGTCAGGTATACACAAAATTATTATTGATTAGGCATGTTTTCCTTTAGCTCTGCCAACATCCCCTCTGCTACTCTCTTCCTGGTCAATTTTCTAAGATGAAGCTTACAGCTTACTAACTGAGTTTCCTGGTTAAGAACTATGTGGGCTGTAACAAACCACGGCTGTTTTACCATGGACTTGACAAATGAATACCTCATTAACAAATATCGTGAGCACATTGAACTGAATTTAGAGAAATTTTGTATACTGTGATACCTGACTTGCGTCCAGCGAAACACCAATTCTACCGGTGATTTTCGTCAAAGGAACTTCCATATCGAAGGATGACAGATCAGGAAAAACACATGACTCCCCATTGGCGCATATTACTTCAACAGGCTCGACCTCAAATTTTCTTTCGCAGTACACTGAGAACATGCTCACCTGTGTGCATATCAAACAAAACAGATAAGGTGAAAAAGAAGGCAAGTAAATCATAATAGAAACTTCCACACAATGTCATAGCTCACCATTGTGTTCAATACAATTTTTGCCTTGGTCAAGTCAGTTGCTGTACATTCAATGAACACATTCTTAGTTCGTAGCGTTATAGCGGATCGTGCGCCATTAATAATTGGAGGCAAAGATAGAACCGTTCTGCATAAAGAAACTTAACTTTTGATGAAAAAAGATATTTAAAAATGAAAACTACAGTACTATCGACTCTACACCAAATGGTCCGTCTACCTGTTGGAATCATATATCACGGGGTAAACCGGTGAATCCTCAATTATATGTAGAAACTTCTTCAGCTTCATATCCGACTGGGAGAAAGAAAATAATACGTAAGGAAAATTAACCCAAAAAAATAAAATAAAAAATTGCAAGATAATATGTTCAATTGGTATAGCTAATCCTAAAAACTCAGTAGTACAAGACTACAAGTTACAACTTGAAGCTTAGACAGTGATAGAACATAGAAGCATTGAAAATGACGCATCAGTAGTACTTACGCTATAAAACTTCATTAGCTCATCTGCCCTGAAGCTATTGTCCTGCCAAAAAGCAACTTACAATTGGTTAATGACATTATTATCCAGACTCAAGCAGCTCCAGATTAAACAAAGAAAATTCAACGAGGTTTAAGAGATCAGAGTTCGTCATACTGAAGCATGGCTGCATGAAAAAGAAGCAAAACAAAATATTTGGAAATGGGAAGATTTTATACACCACAAGCTGTTCAATAGTCCATAACAACAAAGTGAGTATAATGCACCCCGTAAAAAATTTGTTGCCAACAGGTGAAAAGTGATGTGAAAGATGAAAAGGGTAAAGCATGTAAAAGTTGGTCACAAAAGTCAATTTAATGCAAGTATGTAACAAACACCCTGGGGGGAGCATAAAAGATTCAAGACCAAAACACAATATTGATACAGAGGTGGCATTGTAAGAAAAAGAAAGTTCCGCAAGCATTCTCAAAAACATAGCTGACTAAACAAGCATAGCAGACAAGTATACCTTGCAATAAGCCTGCAATATGGAAAACCAATCAAGAATGGAAACAGTAATGCTACACTGTACTGACCAAACTAAGCTTTTAAAGGTGACGTGAGCATTTCAGCCGAATACATTCTAGAAAGTTTATATACACTGTATTACTCCAAACATTGTAATGCTTACCTGTTTTAGTGGCACGAAATTAATCTCTTCGGGTGAGAGAGCCTGAAAATAGAGAAACAGACGTAAGTAAAAGATGCAGCAAGGCAGTTTAGCATTGTAGTACATGGAAACACTCTCTCAAAAACAATATTCTGCCCTAGAATAAGAGGTAGCGGGAACCAACGATCAAGAATCATACACATCATCCATAGTGAAGAGTACCTCATATGTGAAAGGACCGTGTAATGTATCCAAATCATGAGTACCAATGGCAACTAGAGTTCTCCTCCTGAACAATATAAGACTAGTTAGCTTTTCCAGTCAAGAGATTTAATAATTTAGCAAAAATAATCATATTATAACTTCAACCAAACAATGCAGTTGACGCTGGCCCAGAAGGTGAACAAAATATACACATAACAAAAATTGACCACTGATTGAGATTGACAGGTTCATCAGCTATGAACCAAACCAATATATATATCTAATAGAGTGAAAAAACAAGATAATTTACACACTACAAAGAAACCCTGATGGAAACTTCAGTTTTTACCGGCATATGTTCTGATGGAGCTTATCTTGAAGATCAATGAAACTCTTATATCTAGCTTCATCAAAAGTGATGCCTCTTAATACAGCACAAACAATGAAAGGCCGAATCACCGCAGTCTACACAATAAAGAAAAAAAAATGTTCAACTTCTAATTCCATTCCATCTAAAAACCCGAAATTACTCTAGCTAAGATATTAGTACCTCTTTCTTCACATGCATTTTCAGCATGGCTTCTTTAGGAGTATTGGATAATGTATATGTAGGAATTTCATCAAGACCCAGAAATATGCGGAGAGCTCGAACAAGCCCTTCAATACAAAGCAAATCATATCTGTCCATTCACAGATACAGTAATTATTATGTATGTGTTTTAACAATTATTATTGATATGATATCCTAACCAAATAAGCAAAAATTACAACAACAAAAATAGAAGTGATACTACTAATATTCACCTGTTTGCCGGAATTTCAATTTTGTAAATAACCTCTTCATCTTCTGTGGATTCAACCTCTACTCCATCTAAGTGTTTCTCTTTCTAATAATTGCTTTCTCAGTTGTCTAAATGAAAAACAAATTAGAAGTTAACGAATTGAGACACACTAATTAAACCCTAGTGAATTAGGTCAAAGAAGATTTGGAAGGTCTACTTACAACATCATCAAGCTCGAGTCCATATTCCATACATAATTCATCGAATTCATCTTGAGCTATAAAATAATTCAAAATGTACACAGTCAGAGTAATTCAACAAAAAAAAAAATCATGTGAAGAAAATAAAACGTACTGTAAGTTCTTCCAAGTGCTTTGAAAAGATCATCTCTAACAACTGAAATTTTAGGCATATTTTTGCAGATCTATTCTTCCAATCTTCCTCAATCTCTGCTAGGTTTTAATTAAAACTAAAAACCCGACTGAGAAGAATAAAAACCCGAACATAAAAGACTTGTGTAAAAGATAGAAAGCTGTTTTCGGGGTTCCCACTTTTTCATTTGCTAGCATTTGAATTATTTACTACAAGGGCAGGGCATTCCTGGTATATAAAAAGGGAGCAAGATCCCAATCAATAATACATCTATAAAGTTTGGCATCCTTAGCTAAAAGATCGGTATTAGAATTTACTGTTTTTGGAATGAAATTAAAACCCGAAAAGTTATGATATAAACTAATAATGTAAACAGCTTCATCAAGAATAGCCGTACTCTCCAAGAGATCATAGAATTTTGGCCATTCAGATAATCAGAAACTTTCTTACAGTCTCCTTCTATGTTAAAATTGGTGATGTTCTTCTCCTTTGGCCAGTAGGAAGCCTAAAGAACTCATCTTGCCTCTGCTTCTTCTGGTGAGGTTGTTGAGGATGGACCTGCTCTTCCTTGTTGGAATTCACCTGCATCATTTCTCAAGATTAAAGAAAAACCTGAGGGATGATCCTTAGATACCCAAGCAGTATCAACATTGATTTTGAGTTTATCTTTAACAGAAGTGTTCTAATCTTTTTTTAGTTGTTTTTATATTCTACTTTTAGGTTTATCTGCCTTATGGGTCTTCCAAAAATTGATGTGTCACTGAAATTCTAAGGTTGTTTGAGATGGGGAAATTTGTTTTCCTTGGAAACATCTGTTGCATCTTTCTTTCGATATGAAACACATTTTAGTCAAAGTTACCTCAATAGAGAGAGAACTACCAATTTTACTTGTCCATGAGAGACAAATATCTATAAAAGCATAATTATTTTGGTATTGAAATTGAAATGGATTTGGGTTTAAAGCCCAAATTGTTTTAGCATAATCACATTGATAGAACAAATATTCCAAAGATTCTTCAGAGTCACAAGCAAAGGAACATCCCAGATAAATTTCCTTGATGAACCTGGATAGTTTTGAGTTTGTGGATAGAGCATTCTGCAGACATTTCCAAAAGAAGATTTTGATCCTTTGAGAAATCTCTAATTTCCATAGGTCTTTCTAAAAAAAATCTAATAAGTCTAGATTATTTGAATTAATTGCATTTTCATTTAATTTAAGATATAAAGATTTAATTGAGAATTCTCCTGAACTTGTCAGAAGCCATCTGAGTCTATCTGGGATTGAACCATTGAGCTTATGAGGAAAAAGTCTAATCTGACAGATAGCCTCTATTATATGAACAAGAAATAAAGAAGAAATCAAGTTAACATTCCACTTTTTGATAGCAGGATCAATGATATCTACTACAGGTGTTATAAAAGAGTTACTAGTGTTACAAAATTGAATAAGATTGAAGTTTAAGTCTGAGATCCAGTTATCCTCCCAAATATTTATGGTTCTACCATCACCTACTTCTGAAATACTAAATTGTTCAACAAGTTTGATTTATTTACAAATGCATTTCCAGATCCAGGAACTAGTGGGTGAAGGTTTAATTCTTAATGCTGATTTACCTCTAAAATATTTTGGTTGGAGTTGGGAAGCCCAAAGGGAATTAGGTTAATTCATAAGTCTCCAAGATAACTTTGCTATCAAAACTATCCAACCGACTTTAAATTAATTAGTAGGGTTTTACATTCCTGAGGTAATTTACCCCACCTTGTCTCTCATTATAATGTGTTTTAAAAAAATTGGGTAGGCGTGTTTCATATTCTTGTTGATGCTGCAGTTGGGTGTTCATTTTGGTGTTTAACTGCCTGATTTTCTAGTTCATCCGCCGCCTGGTTGGCCTCTCGATATACATGTGTTACCCTTGTGGCTTGTATTTGTCGAAGTTGTTCTTGGGGTTCCATTATCATTTTTTGCATGTATCATGGTTTGGTGGTTTGTTGTATTATTTGTAGTAGAGATTGTGAGTCCTCTTCGAACCATACCCTAGTCTATTGTTGTTGAACTGTCGTTCTAGCCGCCAATAAAACTCCCTATGTCTCCATCGTTATGGCCGTTGTGATTCCCAGAGGTGTTGCCATTGCCATTAGTGGTTCCCCTCTGTTGTTCCTGCAAATTACGCATGATCATGCTGGGCCTGGATGTCATTTTGCCGCCTCATCTATATTTATTTTAATCAGTCTATATCTGGTGATGTCCAACCTACTAGGATAGTGATTGTTGTCGTGTTGTTGGTGAGTACTTTGGTTATTGGTGCTAATCCTAGACAAAAAGGAACCAAGTGGTGTTGTGCCCAAATGTATTATTGATACATAGTTTTGATTATCTGAGTAATATGAGTCGGTGTTTGCGCTTGATTCTTGTAAATCTTAGAATTCATGGCTATCCAGAGGTGCCAAATTATGAAGCCAAAGATTGTTCTGGTTGTCTCTGGTAGTTGTTTGTCTATGATATACTGCAAGCTTATTAGGTGTCGAATTTGGTTTATCGGGTTTTGGTTTGTAGGGGTGTTGTTGTTTATGATGCTGGTTGGATTTTGGTTTATGTAGGGTTTTAATTGCTCTTGGGTGTAAGAAAGGATGAGTTGCCACACTTGTTGTGCAGTGGTACAGTGGAAAGCTATATGATGTATTGTTTTTTGTAGTGTTCCACATGTTGGATAGGTGTTGGTGGTTATGATGTGAATGTTTGCTAGGGTGGTGAAGGTTGGTAGGCCTTCGATGCTGACTTTCCACAAGAAAAGTCTGATTTTTGATGGACATTTCATCTGCCAAATGGTTATGAAGTCCACAACGGGGGTATTGATGGTTGGATAGTTTGTTGAATTGGTCGGGCTTTGATGATGGTGGTTTGGGTAGCTGCATGGTTATGGGTTTGGTTACATGTTTTTGAGGTTTGCCTGAAAATGTTGTAACCAGTTTTCGCAATATACTGCCCCAATTTAGAAAATGGCCAAACGATGGTGTTGGGTATCTCGGTAGATGGATGGCGGTGATGGTGTGGGCAGTGTCAGTGTTGAACATGGAGTGTATGAGGTCATGTTTCCATGTGTTTGTTATTGGATCAACGAGAGTTGACACTGAGATATTAGGTATTGGAGGATGAATAGTGGTGTGGGTTTGGTGTGGGATCCAATTATGTATGATGGATGTATTTATGTCATTTCCAATTTTGGTGAAAGTATATTCCTTCAAAAAAGTAACCAAATTAGATAAACATTTCCAACTGTGACTGGATGATGATTGAGGTTTTGGGATCTGTTGTGGAGAATATAATGGCTAATTGTGAAGGTATTTTTCTTTGCATAGTGTTGAGTAGATATAGTTGCCATCATTGTGGACCTGCCAAACCCATTTTAGGAGCAAAGCTTTATTGTGGTGTTGGCTATGTCTTATGCCCCCTAGCTCTGGGTTTCGTGAGCTTATCCTAACCAATGGGATGTAACTTCCTTGTTTGTTTATCATGTCCCCAGAAAAAAATGCGTACAATTTTATCCATGTTGTGGTGGACATGTGTGGGTACAATTTGTGTTTGCATGACATGGTTGATGTTGGTGTGAGTGAAGTGTTGATAAGTAGGAGCCTTCTTTCCTGATTCACACATTTGTTAATCCATCATTTGGATTTCCTTTTCATCCGTTGTAGCAGATCAGAAAACACGTGAGAATTGTTTATCCCCATCCTGAATTGGATACCCAGGGAGGGTATGATGCAGTTGGTACCTGGAAAATCGAAGATAACCAATGTACCACTTGGGGATCCAGTTTTGGATGGTGGATGATATGAGATTTATCTTTGTTGATGAATTGGCCAGCTGAAGTGGTATAAGCATGTATTATATCTTGCAATGTGGTGCAGGAATTTGGGGCAGTCGTACACGTTAGTAGCAAGCCATCTGCATACATGAGGTGTAGAATAAACCTTCCATGTTGAGAAATCTTGATCCCTTTCACCATATGTTGTTGTTTTTGATACCCTAAATTGGAGAAAAGTATTTTCGCACACAATATGATCACATATTGTGATAGTGGGTCACCTTGGCGAATTCCACGTTGGGGTTGGATAACTCCATGGGTAGCGTCATTGCTGTTAATGGAGTATGACACTGAAGTAATACAATACATGATGTATTTTGTGAATTGTTGCAGGAATCCTAATTTGCACAAAGTTATTTCAATGAAACCCCAATCGAGACTAACATGTGTTTTTTGAATGTCCATTTTGAGTGCAATTTTAGGATGGTGAAAAGTTCAGTTGCGATTGCAATGTTATCGTGTATTGCACAATTTGGTACAAACGCGCTTTGAAAGAGGATTATGATGAATTGAAGAATGGGACTGATCTTATTTACCAAAATCTTTGCAATGACTTTGTACACCACATTACAGAGCCCAATAGACTGGATCGGTGTTGATTCAGTATTGATTGGGATGTTTTGCTTGGTTAACTCCGATGTACTTGAAGTTTGGTTGTTTGTTGAAGTAGATTGCTGGTTGAAAGCTGATGTTCTTGAGAGGTGGTTTGATAATGATGAAGTGAACGAAAGATGTTTTGGTTTTGGGTGCGGAGCTTTTATTTTCTGGTTTAATCTATGATATGGAAACAGTGGTCTCTGATTATCTTGTCGAGCATGATCTGTGTTGATAAAGTTTGGGCAATCATCTGTAATATGCCATGGAAACCCATATTTGTAGCACAGTGTTGGGAGGTACTCATATGCAAATTGTACCCATATAGTACCTACAATGTCAAGCAAGATACATAGCATGAAAGTTTAATTGAGGTTCATTTCCACCTTTGCTCTTACTGATTTGTATTGTAAATCTACACCAAGAACTTTTCCAGTATCACATATCAATTCCTCGATTGAAGTTGTATCCTTAAGATAGACTGGTAGGTTAAATATTTGGATCCAAAAAACTACGTTACGGAAGCATGCATTAGGGTTTGATTGATATGAGCTCCAATCTTCGATTAAGACTACTTGGTTGGATATAATCCAAGGTTGATGAGTGTCATCCTGAATTGTTCAAGAGTTTATGGACTTTTGAGTTTCATATTTCACTATCTAGTGTCTTGTTTAAGACGACTATATCTAGTTGAGGTTCAGGTTCGGGCTCTATGAAAGGGTCTACATAAATCTTTTTAGGCTGAATTTCCTCATAGGTAGGATCCGGAGGATCAGGTTGTAGAGTTTGGAAAAACTCAACTAATAAATTTAAGGCACATAATAATAACCTGTATAATCGTGGATCCTCAAAGTCAATCAGATTTGACTCACACAGTTGACTACTATGAAAATGGTGGTCATTCTTAAGCAAATGTGTTGATTCTAATCTCCTAAAGTAATTAGGATTAGTCTCAAAACTTAATAACTGACGCATTTGAAATTCAAATATTCCCATAATTGGAAAAAAGATTGGTGGGAAAACATAGTTAATCTTGGTATTATTTCCAAAGTGAACCACATCGACTAGAGGATGGGTTTCTAACAACTGAACTTGTTTTTAGACATCAACAGGCTCAGAGAATCTAGCTTGAAGATGATTTTGAAAAATGGTAGATGTGCAAATGTCAAGTCCCAATCTAGGGACGTTTCTAAGAGTCAAAGGTAAAGCACAAGGAGAATGATAGTCACCCCAAACTTAGAGTTTTTCAGTGCGTTTAGATAGACTAGTCACAATTTTCCTAATTTTTAAATCGTCAGATTCCAAAATGGTCAATTGCTTCTTTTAGGTTATAATCAGGTGGTGCATCTTCACGCATATTTAAAATCTCTATGGGTTTATCTTTGTTACCTAAGACTATTGTTTCTAAATCGTTAGACTCTAAAACAGTATTCTTAAGATAAACCCGTTTCTCTAAACCATTATCGACTTCAGAACAAGAAAATTCTACATCGTCTAAAACAATTATATCTCTAGTAAAATCCTCTTCCTTTTGAATAGGTGAATAATCATTAAAATTGTTTATATTTGAACTAAAAATAACACTATGAAGCACAATTGGAGTGACAATTTCTTGATCATTTTGCCTGTATATTTCAAGTTCTTCGTCAATACTATCCTCATCATCATAATAATATGAAGATGTTTGAACCTCGTCTAAATAAATATTTTTACCAATTCTATCCTCGTCCTCTTGACTAGGTGAACAATTATCAAAGGTAACACTATATTGGAAATTAAGATCATTTTGAGCAAATATTATTCTTTGCAAGACTTTTATTCATACTTAATGCAAATTTATTGATGGTTGTTTGTTATTCTCAATTCCATCTCTACTGCAGAATTGGACATGAGAGTTTCTTCTCATCCAGTACTCTTAGTCAACTTCTTGAGGGATTCTTCTAGAGAAAAAGTTGGACTACTAATTGTCCCCCCCCCCCAACTTAACCCGAACCTTTTTGTATTCTCAGTCAACTTCTTGAGGGAATTCTATAGAAAAACAAATGGATCATAAGGAGTACTAGATCGTAAATGCTCATGTGATTCTCCTAAAGAATGATTTGGGTCATCATAGGGAATACTAGGTCGCATCTGCTTTAAGGCATCCCTCCAAGACAAATAACTCGAATTTTGCTCATTTTCATGTTCATAAGACGGGTATATGTACGAATAGTAATTGGGATCACCTTGGTATGAGAAATAACCTCCAAAAAGTCGGTGGTGGTCCCGACTACTATCCATACCATGTTGATAGTACGGATAATGTCTATTATGAAATTCAGTCGGATATTCATTATATTGGACCTCATAATATCATTTCGACATTTTCTAACAAAAACTTCCTAATATATTTACAAAAATTCTAAGAAAATAAATCCTAATATGAAGGGGATTCTAAACATACACAAACAAGGCTGACTCAACCAAATCAAACCTACTGAATCTAGCAAACAAAAAGCATGATGGCTCCACTTAGATTGTTTCTAAACCAACTTCTATTCTTCCAAATGGAAACTATTTATAGTTTTAGCAAATCTCTTAAAACGACCCGAATTAGATTAAGTCGAATAAAAACAGGATAAACTCTAATGATCTTTGATAACCCTGCCTCTTTGGAAATGTTTCTTTAGGTTATAAGGCGGCTCAAATCTACTTAAAATAATCTTCCTGAACTTTGAGTTAGGATAACAGAGTAACCAATAGAGTCTTTTTGAATGACTTTCCAATAAGCTTGTTACCCTGTAGGTCTCTTTATAGTCAAATTTTAGGCTTATGTTCGCGTTTGGTAACGTGTTCGTAAGTCGGGAAGAAAGGATTCGGTGATGAAATCCGAACCCTTATCTTATATGGCTAGTTCTGCCCTTTACTAGAAAAGTAAATCCGTATTTAGGTCCTCAACATATATGCATTACGAAGGAATACATAAAACCCACTAACAGGGGATTCGTGGGTGGTTAGAGTCTTACCTCCCGTTCCAGACGGGCGATGAACCGTTGAAGTCGACTCAGGCCACCAACTCCTATATCAGTGTACGAACCCGAGGGGCAGAGACAATATCGTAATTGTTGTCCTTCCTTGTGCATTTTATATTTAATTACCCTTCCATATGGTTTAAAAATAATAAAGTCCAAAAGTCCCAAAAAAATAAAGTCCAAAGTCCAAAGTCCAAAGAAAAAGTCCAAAAATAAAAATAAAAAATACAAAAATAATAAAAGATTTCCTAATACAATTTTCTAAAAGTAAAAATAAATAAAACCCTAAAAATAAAAATAAAATTAACTAAAAAAATAAAAAAAATTGTCTTATTTTTCCGTTCTTTTCGATTTGTATTTGACTCCAACTCTTTAATCAATCAATATAATCTTTGGTTCCAATTTCTTTTTGATCCAAAACCTGTAATACAAAAAAAATATTCAAAAACGTAAAACAGAACAAATAAAAACAAAAAACCTAACTAAACTAACTAACCTAAAAAAACAAACAAAAAACAAGTATGCGTCGGCGCCGCCAAAAACTAATGTGTTTTGTAGATGTGGTAAGCATGGGTTTCAAACTTCTGAACTTGTGAAGATTGATTTTAGATTTAAAAATTAATTTTAAACTAGAAAATATACACAAAATATGGAAATAATATTCACAAATACTGAGATTATGAATTTCACCATTAACCAATTAAAGTGATTATCTCTAATCAATATTCATATAATTCTTTACGTTTAAAATGATTCTAATATGTTGCAAAAATAGATTTTTAAAGTAACAATTGTAAATCGAAAATATAGAACATCAAAAACACTAGGCTAAGCATGCTCTATCAAAAGAAATCACAATTGTTTAATAAAAATCCTTAAATCAATTTTTACTCAAAGCAAATAATCATAAAAGAAATTGCAGAAATAAATTAAAATAGAAATATACCACTTTTCTTGGAACAACGGCTTCATCCGTCGCCTCAGCAAAGGGGTTTAGCTCTTCATACTAATCACTTGCTCAAAATAATGATTCATGACTCAAAGTGTTTACAAATGATAAAAAAAAAGTGAAAATAATAAAAATAAGAAATTCGCAACGTTTGGTAGGCGTTGTGAACTCATTGTTACAGAGGGAAAAGTGTTTCCTTGAAGATAAACGTTGCAAAATGAAGATAAATGTTGCAAAGATTAAAAGCTTTAGCAACATAATCTTCAACTTTTTGGCCACGAAAGCTTCAACCTTTTAGCAACGATTTTTTCATCCTCTTCATCACGATCATGAACAAATTTTCTGATTTTTTGATTTTTTTCGATTATGGCCAGAGTCATCCCCCTTTTTTGAGTTCTAATCAACCCCTATTTATGTTACCACACCTATTAACTCCTCCAGATCCTCGAATAACTCTTTTTAAAGAAAATATTCTTGGCATGACACAATCCTGATTTTTTTTTCTTTCCGGACATTAGGTCGTGATCAAAACACTCTGGTTTTCCTTTTAGTTGTTACTTTGTGTTTAAATAATCATATCATGGGAAAAAAATCAAGAGAAACAGAAAGAAAATTTATGTTTGTCGAGATAAAATATTCCCCTTGATTCCATTATTTCTGACAGACAGAGCGACCGAGATATTCTTTGATTTATTTCTGATTTTGTTGGTTTAAACGAGTCTCTCACGCTTGCTAAACTTTTACAAATAAGGCAAGAGCATAATCTCGCTTTACTCTTCAAAATATCCAAAAAAAAATCACGGTTGCAAATCTTCACATATCGAGAAGTAAATTCTCCCGCCAAATTTCAATTTGAACTAAAAGAGGTGGTTGCCCTGAAGTAACTCAACTAATAAATTTGAAGCACATAATAATAACCTGAATAATTGTGGATCCTCAAAGTTAATCAGATTGGACTAACACATGTTATTACAATGAAAATGGTGGTCATTCATAAGCAAATGTGTCAATTCTAATCTCCTAAAGTAATTAGGCTCAGTCTCAAAACTTAATAACTGATACATTTAAAATTCAAACGTTCCCACAATTGGTAGATTTTTTTTTTGTGGGAAAACAAATTCAATCTTGGTATTATTGTCCAGGTGAACCACATCGACCAGAGGATAGGTTTCTAGCAACTGAACTTCTTTATGAACATCATTAAATTTTGGAAAACATGTATGAAGATAATCTTGTAAAATGGTTGAGGCACAAATGTCAAGTCCCAAGTAAGGGATCTTTATAAGAGTTAAAGGTAAATCACCGGGAGAATGGTAATCACCCCCAAACTCAAGAGTTTTTAGTGTCTCTAGATAGACTAGTCATAATTTTCCTAATTTTTAGGTTGTCAGATTCCTGAAAATGGTCAATTGCTTCTTCTAAGTTATAATCAGGAGGTGCATCATCACTCATATTTAAAATCTATACGAGTCTATCTTCTTTATCTAAGACTATTGTTTCTAAATCATTGGACTACAAAATAATATTCTCAGGATAAACCCGTTCCCATAAACCTGCATCGCTTTTTGTAATAAGGAAATACTACATCATTTAAAACCGTGGTATCTCTAGTCAAATCCTGTTCCTTTTGAATAGGTGAATAATCGTTAAAATTATTTGGATTTGAACAAAAAATAACACTATCATCATGAAGCACAATTGGAGTGACAATTTCTTGATCACTTTGCCTGTATATTTCAAGTTCTTCATCAATACTATCCTCGTCATCATAATAAAATGAAGATGTTTGAACCTCGTCTAAATAAGTAGTGTTACCAATACTATCCTCGTCCTCTTGACTAGGTGAACAATTATCAAGGGTAGCACTATATTGGAAATTAAGATCATTTCGAGCAATATTATTCTTTGCAAAACTTTCATTCACACTTAATGCAAATCTATTTGTACTCTCAGTCAACTTCTTGAGGGATTCGTCTAGAGAAAGAGTTGGACTACTAATTGTCCCCCCCCCCCCCAACTTAACCCGAACCTTTTTGTATTCTCAGTCAACTCCTTGAGGGAATTTTGTAGAAAAACAAATGGATCATAATGAGTACTAGATCGCAACTGCTCGTGTGATTCTCCTAGAGAAGGATTTGGGTCATCACAGGGAGTACTAGGTCGCATCTGCTTAAGGGCATCCCTCCAAGACAAATAACTCGATTTTTGCTCATTTTCATGTTCATAAGACGGGTGTATGTACGAATAATGTCTATTTTGAAATTCAGTCGGATATTCATTATATTGGACCTCATAGTATCAGTTCGACATTTTCTAACAAAAACTTCCTAATATATTTACAAAAAATCTAAGAAAATAAATCATAACAGGAAGGGAGTTCTAAATATACATAAATAATACCGACTCAACCAAATCAAACATACTGAATCTAGCAAACAAAAAACATGATGACTTCACTTAGAATCGTTGCTATGGGTCATTAACGGGTTAATTGATGTGAGTTTTCCATGTCTAATTGCTCATTGTAGCTGGCGTGCTATTCTTTCAAATTTTCTCACACTTCCATTATACCACCTTTCAGGCTATCATATCTACTAGGAGATTGGCTAAATTTCTCTCATATCTCGAGCATATTTCTCAACGGGTACTCACAGCTGATCCATCATCGAAATTTCTCTTCAACCCCTTGGTTGATGTTAATTTTGATCATATGGAGGTTATCATCCGAGATGCAGCATCTACATGGTTGAACATCACCGGTGAGGAACGTAGCTCTGTGCTGAATACAACATCTCTGGACCTTCCTAAGGGATCACTTGTTGTAGTAATCAGAGAGGTAGACTGATGTTACCGGTTCATATTACTTTCTATTACAAGTTGCACGTCAACACAATAGCACAGGATATTTTCTAATCGCTGTCGTAATTTTTTTTGTTTGTTTTTTGATACACGGTATTAGTAGGTCGTAATAATTTATCAGATTTTATAGTAGAGCATTTTCATTGTTGGGAGTAGGTAATTATATTGATAATATGATACATGAATCATAATTCTTTTGCCAGCATATGTGAATCACTGCCGAAATGTGGTCATCGTATTTTTACAAATCATTTGAGAATACCCATTTTGTAGATTTGTTGTTTACTTTCACACTTGCCTTTCGGGCCCATGCCTCCAGGTCGGTTATGGAAATCATCCTTGTTAAATTCATTTCTCGGAGAAACGCGGCTCATTCATGGAAGAATACACTCATTGGTTCAATAGCATATGCATCACAGGTTCGACTTTTTGTACTAGAAAGAAGTTGGCTAATATGTGGACATATGGCTATTACTGCAGTACCCTTATTCTGGTTGTCGCTAATTGCAATTGTAGGTTCCATGGATATTGTCGGGCACTGTGCGTGACAATATTTCGTTTGGAAGGGAGTATGATGTGGAAAGGTACACATGCAAACTTGAAATACATTTTAATAGGATGGAAATTCTGTTTGTTAGAGTTGATAATCTGAATTATAGTCAGAAAGTACATATTTTGTTGTTACTAAACTCCTTAGCATAAAGTCATCGTATGAACCTCACTTATTTGCTCTTGAATCATATTTTTCTCTCCACTTTCTGTAGATGTGCAGAAATGCTATAATCATGCACTCTCGATGTAGATATTTTCTTTGTAAGGGCATAAATTCATCAATTCCACGTATTTACATCGTAAGGAGGAAGTATCACATTATGATACACTGAGAAGTACAAGAGCAAAATAAATAATAAAAGAAGACAGCTATAAAACATTTGTCACACATCAACTGACACCGGAAGCAGAAAAGTCAGACTAAATTAATGCATATAGGACACGTGGAAAGTACACAAGAAAAAGTATCACCAATAGCCAAGACAATCATCTGCGCTCTGTTAACTCTTACGTTCCACAATCATCTACGCTCTATTATCCCTTACGTTCCACAATCATCTACGCTCTACTATCTCTTGCGCTCCATAATCATCTGCGCCCTGTCACGTGCGCACTATAAATATAATCATATAAGAATAGACATGCTCCACGATAAATTCCACATGTCACGCATGCCAACCTCCGCATAATAAAGACAAAGGACCAACAAGCACTCAATCCAAAGAGGAGCTGCGCATCAGCAAGCAGAACTAGTAAGAAGCATCACGGAAGGAGTAAAATGAGCTCCGCCTAAGGTCAAGATAAGATCAAAGAAGTCAAATAGAGATAAGAAGGAGTGATGAAAAGGGACCCATCATATTTTGCTATAAATACCGACCCCTAAATAGAAAGGAGGGGACAACAAAAAAACAGAGAGAGAGAAGACTCTGAAAGAAATTCAAGAAGTGGAAAAAGCTAAGACTAGGTTAAAAACTCTATTGAACTGAATTTTTTTAATTTATTATACTACCATGTGTACAAAATAAGTGTTGATAAATAATATACCATATTTTCCTGCGGATGTAGGCTTATTAGCTATACCACATTATATATTGAGTTGGTTTCATTTATATTTGAATTATGATTCTCTGCATTACAATCTCTCTGTATCAATTACACTTGGAGTATTGTCATTTTTAAACAACTTAAGTTTTTGGTTGTGCTGACCCTAAAAACGGTCGTCACAATTTGGCGCTAGAAACATGGATAAGTGTAAAGGATTTATCCTACCTTATAAAAAAATAAAATAAAAGAGAGAGTTTGGACACAGGGATTTAGAACCCCGAAAAATGATATGATTCATTTGAAATGAGTTTTTTTCAATGGAATTCATTAATCTTTTTTGATTTATACAAAATCTTTGATTCATGCAAGCAGCGTTCATGAATAAGAAAATCTTTGAACTTTAGAATTTCCTGTTACCTCTTTTTTGTATGAATTTGTGTACATTTAAGGAAAATGAAAGATTTATTCAACTTATGAAGTATCTGTTCATTTAAAATGGTTTGAATTACTTATGTTCTTGATTAAATAAATAAGTTTTTGAATCATATAATTTTTATAGAATACTACCAAAGGAATTCTTGAAAGCAGCAGAGGATTGGTATTAGGAGAAAACTGAACATTACGAAAGGAAAACAAACAAAGCGAAAACATGTCACAAGCTGAAAATTCACGAAATCAAGAGAGTTACGCAAGAGGAATTCTTCAGCAAAAAGAGATAGTAAATAACCCAGAGAGTCAGCAAACCAATTCAGAGGGTTATTCTTCACTTCAGGAGAATAATCAAAACAATAATGGACACAATCATTCTCCATCTCAGGATAATACCCAGAACACTATTGATCATATACAAAACTTAATAGAGGATATGAGTAAGGTGCGCAAAGAGCAACGAGCTTCTACTGAACAAATCGCACGATTAACTAAAGAAAATCAAACATTGAAAGAAACAATCCCTCGGAATGCGGAACCAGCTGCCACCAGAACATGGGGACAAGAAGTAAGTTCCAGTAGATTCGAAGGCATAAGAGAAAGAAATAGTCGAGATCAAAGAATGGTACGGAGATCCACATCACAGCAACCTGGACAAGAAAGTATGAATCGGGCAGACCCAGGACCACAACATGATCAATGGCAAAAATGCTTTGAAGCTATGGAGCAAATGAGGGAAGAAAT
Source organism: Papaver californicum (assembly GCA_023531435.1). Classification (NCBI taxonomy): domain Eukaryota; kingdom Viridiplantae; phylum Streptophyta; class Magnoliopsida; order Ranunculales; family Papaveraceae; genus Papaver; species Papaver californicum. The sequence continues at coordinate 393,439 of JAJJMC010000167.1, read as the reverse complement.
AAGAAATCTAAAGAATAAAGAAGGTGGGCGAATAGAGGAAGTCTTAAAGGAAGCTAGGCGAACGCCATAGGCACCACATTTATCATTTGCACCAATGCCCCGAGAATGTAGCATTCCTGTTTTTGAATGCTATGATGGTACCAGGGATCCGACCCCACATTTGGAATATTACAACCGAATCATGGTGCGTTGGCAGCAAAATGGTGTTGTAATGTGTCGATGTTTCCCGTCAAGTTTGAAGGGACTGGCATTGACATGGTATGATAAATTGCAAGAAAGTTCTATTCACTCGTATGCACAATTAATTCGAATTTTTTTGGAAGCATACATGTACAACAGACCAGTTGACTCAGGATTGGATAGATTATATTCACTCGCTTCATGGCCAGAAGAATCAATTCGTGACTATACAACTCGGTGGCATGCAATCTGCCATGCAATTGGAGATGTTGAACCAGATGCTGCCATTAACAATTACAAGCGGGGAATAGCTGACCGAAAAAGCCAGCTCTTTGTTGATATTCATAATATCAACCCGAAAACTGAGGGGCACCTTAGAGAAATAATCGAGACATGCGCAAGACTGCAAGACATACAGGGGCAATGTCCAAGGATAGTATCGCAACAACAAGAAGATGCAAGAAGAAAAAATTCAATAGAACCTTCGTCCGGGTCAGGGAAAAGATTTCCAAATAAAGCTGAAGCTAGTGAATCGAAGCGTCCACGAATAGAGGGAAGGAAGAAATTTTTTCAGGAGCGAGTGTTTACAAAAATTAGTACTCCGTATTCTTAAATTTTAAAAATAATAAAAAATAGACCAGACTTCCAATGGCCACTAACAAAAGATTGACAACCAGAGCATACACAAAACTCAAAATAATATTGTGAGTATCATTGCTATCGAGGGCATTCAACTGATCGATGCAGAAACTTAATTTTACTGGTCCAAGGGATGATTGACGCTGGAGAGTTAAAAGAATTCATTCAATCACCTGCACCACTGTCAAGGCTTGATAAAAGGAAAGTTGTTAATATCCCCCACAACAATCGGACTATCAATATGATTTCATTTTCTGAATCAAATCCATCATCGATGAATGCAACAATTAACAGGAAGCTGCACAAGAGATTAATCAACCATGAAGTATTTAAAGTTGCAGGGAGGATCACTGAAACATGGGAAGAATGGATGGCTTCCCCACTAACATTATCAGCAGAAGAGGTAGATCAAGAAGTAGAAACTTACAATGACCCGCTGGTTCTCACCCTGCATGTATCTGGTTGGAATATTACAAAAAATTTGATAGACGGAGGAAGTTCTCTTAATGTGTTGTTCTATGACACATTTCTGAAAACGGGATTGAAAGAAGATCAGTTTGAGACATCTCGCTACACCATTTATGGATTCAATGGAGTAGCATCGAAGCCAATAGGAGAAGTCACACTCGAAATAATGACTGGACCATTGAATGTTACAACAAAGTTCAGTGTGGTAAAAGCACCCTCACCTTACAATGCCATCATCGGAAGGCATTGGGTCCATCAGTTGAAAGGGGTCGCATCAACGTACCATCAGTACTTACGATTTCAAACGCCTCAGGGAGAAATGGAAATTAAAGGAGATCAGAGCATGGCGAGAACGTGCGCCCCCACAGAAGCACACATAAATCAAGAAAGAGCCCAGCAAGTGAAAGCAAAGAATAAGGAAAGGAAATTCCAAGCTAAGGAAGAAGCAATAAATCAGTATTTGTCTGAAGTCGCAGCTAGCAAGTCAAGCAATGAATAAGGAAGAGATTCTGAAGTCAAAGGAGATGAGTTAGGAATAAGAAAAGGGGGTGAAACCTCGCAATATCAGCTCAAGGGGGATCCCACATTCTTAGGAGCCCCCAAATCTGCTTTTTCGGCTGTAGAGGAAACCAAGAACATCAACATTGGAATGCCAGAATTTCCAAAGGCAATTAAAATTGGGACCCTGATGAGCTCAGAAAGGGAGCAAAGTTTAATCAGTTTACTCGAAGAATATGCAGATGTATTTGCGTGGAAAATAGGAGACATGCCAGGAATTGACCCAAGAATTGTTCAACATGAATTGCGTATACATCCGGGCACCATACCATTTCGGCAACGGATGCGAAAAGTAGCATTTGAATATCATGATCCAATAGAAAAAGAAATGAAAAAGCTAATGGACGCAGGATTTATTCGAGAAATGCGCTACCCAACGTGGATATCAAATATGGTCATAGTCCCAAAGAAGACTGGAGGAGTGAAAATTTGCATAGACTTCATCAATTTGAATAAAGCATGTCCAAAAGACAGTTATCCACTTCCAAGCATTGACCAATTAGTAGATGTTGTCGAAGGACACGAAGCCTTTTCTTTTATGGATGGACAGTCTGGATATAACCAAATTGCACTAGCCGAGAAAGATCAAGAGCATACTGTATTTTTTACCCCGCGAGGATTGTATTGTTATACGAGAATGCCGTTTGGATTAAGAAATACAGGAGCAACTTACCAACGATTAGTGGATGCAATCTTCAAACCTTGGATAGGACGCACATTGGAAGTCTACGTAGATTACATGCTAGTAAAAAGCAGGATGGCAAAGAATCATTTACAAGACTTGAAAGAGATTTTCCAAGCTTTACGCAAGTACAAAATGAAAGTCAACCCGGAGAAATGTATCTTTGGAGTCACATCAGAGAAGTTTTTGGGTTATCTAGTCATAGAAAAAGGAATGAAGTCGATCCAACAAAAATACAGGCTATTGTAAATATGACATCCCCAAGAAATGTTAAGGAGGTACAGAAACTGAACGGATGCTTGGCAGCGCTTAACAGATTCATTGCAAGGTCGTCAGATAAGTGCAAACCATTTTTTGATACTCTAAAGAAGGGAAGCAAGTTTATATGGAATGAAAACTGCGAACAAGCCTTTCAGAACATCAAAATCTATCTTGCGACTTTACCCACATTACAGAAACCGCATCCTGAAGAGATCTTGGCCCTATATATAGATGCAACAGAAGATGCAGTGAGCGCAGTGCTGGTGCGAACAAATGATAAGGTGGAAAAACCAATCTAACACATTAGCAAGACTTTCAACCTTGCGGAGAGGAACTATACCAAGATTGAACAGTTAATATTAGCATTGGTATTTGCCACGCAGAAGCTGCGCACATATTTTCTAACGCACTACGTACGAGTACCAAGCAAGGCTCAACTGGAATCAGTGTTAAAAATGCAGGAAAAGTGGGAAGAATTGCAAAGTGGAATGCTCAGTTGGAACAATTTCACATTCTTTTTGAAACACAAACTGCTCAAAAATCCCAAGTTTTAGCGGATTTTCTTGCAGATTTGCCATTTGACGATGATTTTGAAATCCAGGGGTTACCAGGAATAGAAGAGGATGACTCTCACGACATTTTAGACTCTGTCAATTCTCGGAGATGGGAAGTTTTTGTTGATGGATCCCGAAATAAAGAGGGGACAGGAATCGGTATTGTAATAACAACACCCACGGGGGAGCGATTGATACATGCTTTTCGTTTAGAGTTTGGAGATCACACCAACAATATAGTAGAATACGAGGTTGTGGTTCATGCCTAGGAATTACCGATGTACGGTTGACAACTGACTCACGATTGATAATCCGACAAGTTGAGCTAAAATATCAAGCAATTGATAAAGACTTGATTCAATACAAAGGCCTCGTGCAAAAGTTAGCATCCCAAGTTCCAAACATCAATTTTTGCTATTTGTCCAGAGATTAGAATCGTCATGCAGATGCGTTAGCATTTATCTCCTCAATGATCAAGGATCCGAATACATCTGCCGCCAAACTTGGACGCATTTATGAACCATCAATTAAAATATGGGCAGTTGAGAATATGGAAGATGAAATAAGTGAAGATCTTGAGGATCCGACCACAAAGAATGACGCAAATATACCCCGAAAACCAAAGGATAGGTCTGTAGAAGAAGATTGGAGGATTGCACTACATCATTATTTGCAAAAACAAATATTGCCTACGGACGCCAAGGAAGCAAGGAAAATACAATCAAATATGTTAACTATCAATCAAGGGATGGTATTTTGTACCGAAATCTCTTCATGGGACCACTACTTCGATGTGTATCACGACCAGAAGGACATCAAATTTTTAACAAATATACATTATGGTGACGCTGAGAATCATAGCGGGATACGATCATTGGCCCTCAAGGAAAAAACGCAGGGGTATTATTGGGTCTCAATGCAAAAGGATGCCGAAGACATGGTCAAAATATGCGAAGAATGTCAACGTTTTTCTAAGAAGATCAGAGCGCCGGCAACAGAACTCAATTCAATACTTAGTCCATGGCAATTTACAAAGTGGGGAGTAGATATTGTCGGACCCCTACCTGAAGGAACACGGAAAAAGAAGTACTTAATTATAGCAACAGATTATTTCACCAAGTGGGTGGAAGCCAGGGCACTTGCGCACATTAGAGACTCGGATGTGTTTAACTTCTTGTTTGAAGACATAATTTGCAGATTTGGAATCCCTGTGGCAATAGTTTCAGACAATGGACAACAGCTGCTGGGAAAAAATATTAACATGCTTTTTGAAGCCTTCAATATCCAAAACAGAAAGTTAACTCCATTTTACCCCCAGAGCAGATGGGCAGGCTGAAGCTACAAACAAGACAATGCATTTAATCTCAAGAAGCCTCTGGAAGGGAATCACAAGCGATGGTGTGAGCAACTTCATAACACTCTATGGGCCTATCACACCCACAAGGAGGTCTGCCACTGGAGATCCACCGTTCTTACTTACCTATGGGGCAGAAGCAGTCATACCAACGGAGATAATATTACCAACTACCAAGACATAGGCATGGGAAAGGAATTTAAATGAAGATTTAATGCCTGAAAAGTTTGATGATCTGGAAGAAAGAAGAAAAGTTGCATTACAAAAGATGGAGAATTATCAAAGAAAGTTAGCAAGCGAATATGGAAAAAAAGTAAAGTTGCGCCATTTTGTTGAAGGACAGTACGTATGGCGAAAAATTCCGGAATATCAAAAGAATAAAAATACAGGAAAGTTTGCACCCAATTGGGTAGGTCCTTATATCATACAGGACATTGCGGGACAAGGATCCTATTATTTACAAAATATGGATGGAGAAGTTTTACGACATCCTTGGAATGCGCAATATCTTAAACCATGTTATCCATAATTTTCTATGCAATCATATAGTAATTTGTGCTCATACGGGGTAAAGCAAATAAATGCAAAATCTCATAGGAGACCCATGTAAAAGTCTTGAATATTGGGTACATCCGCTAGCAAGAGATACCATATATGACATTAATTATTATATCAAGTAACAAGGTCCACATAGGTAATTTCCTCTTGGCCAGAGAGAAATCACTATGTGAAGCGCACCCTCAAAAGGAGCCCAAGGTACAATAAATCCTTGAGGTTTCAAATTATATACTCATTAATCACGGGGAGGATTAGCACGGGGAGGCGTAACACGGGGAGGAGTAGCACGGGGGGTAGGCTCGAGAACCACCCTGCGTGGATAGGTTTTGGTTTAACCATCCTTCGCAACCCTATGAAGGGTATTATTAATCGCCAGGGAAATATCCCGTTTCGTCTCAAATTTCATGTACTCCGTCTTCTTACGTGAAGCAATAAGCGTATCCTCATACGTTTTTATCTTGCTATCAGCTGATGAAGCCCTACTCTCATCCAAAGAAGCTTGATTCTGCCAGTATGCAAGCTTTTCCTCCGCCGCGGCCAAGTCATCAGAATAACACTTGACAACAATTTGCCAATTAACATCTGCTTCTTCCACTTCTGAAGTGATCTGAGTAACTCGGTCTTGCGCCTCAACCAATTTAGATGTGGCTTCCCCAAGTTGCTCATTGACCTCCTTCAGCTTGTCATTAGCTTCAGAAAGCCCCTTCTCAACCTCAGCGGACAAAAGCTTAACTTTCTTCAACTCCTTATCAGACTCCTCAGCCTTGGCAGCTGCTCTCTTAAACTTACCTTCAAAATCTACATAGAAAATAAAAGGTTGTTAGACTGTGTAAAAAGTAAGTAAGAATAACTTTTTGATATAAAATAAACTACTTATATCAAGGGACTCAAACTTTTGTAAATCCTGGATATTTTTGTCATTCGAAAAATCAAGAAATTCAAATTCACTCAGAAGTTTAGCATAATCTCTCGTGGATTGCTCGAGATCTTGTTTATATTGCGCAATCTCAACTTCATCTGCTAATCCTCTATCTCGCAGCAAATTGATCTTCTCAGTGCATTTATCAATTTCTTTGTGTAAACGCCGAATATCGATATCTCGATAAAGGATTTTATCTGAGAGGCTGCGGACTTGACTTTCAGCTTCCGAAAGAGATTTTCCTCTAGCATGAGAATCTGCAGCTGCGTTGTCTCTTTCTTTGATGAGCTGCGCCACAAAAGTTGAATGTCTGGAATCATGCTGCGACCTAGATCGAGAAAATTCAGCAAGAATACTTTTGCGCTCTACACAAAGCTTTCGAGTTTCCTCCTCTAATTTTTCTACTTTCACCATGGCCTCAGCAACGCAGTTATTATTACATAAAATAGCAGCATCAAATTCTCCTTTTTGCTAACTAAGTCTTTTTTCGAAGATGCATGCTCTGTCGAGAGTTTTTTGTACGCAATGAGAATCTTATTCCTTTCATCCACCAGTTTATTAAAATTTTCCTTGACCTTTACATTCTCCTTGGTGACTTTCATTACGTGCCCATGTAAAGATGTGGCTCTAGCCCATAGTTTAACAACAAGATTTGAATCCCCCTCTGATCCCATAAAGAAATTCAGAAATATGTGCTAAAGAAAAATAAAATAACATAGAAAATGAAGTATTGTAACCTTGGCTTTGAAGAGTAGACAGTTGCTGTCGGAGCTCTTTATTCTCCTGCTTTAACTCAGTAGCACCACCCTCCGACTGTCGAAGACGAAGTGAATTAGTCTCAGCTCTAACTTCAGCAAGTTCTTCCTCAGTGCTCCTGAGTTTATCCTCCATCATCAGTGAACGAGCCTGTAAGAACTTGTACGCAATCAGAGAGCAACTCTCATTATAAGCAAGCTGTGAAATCAAAGATAAGCATCAGAATAGGAAATAAAGAAATAAGGGTCAATAAGTAAACAAATTATGAGAAACATACCTGCATAAGAGCCTGCTGCGGACGGGCATATACAGCTCCGTCTGCCACTGCGAGGACCTCGACAAGGGTGGAGGGCACCTCGACGTCAAAAGGGCAAGCTTCACTTGCATTATCCTTTGACCAAGCTTTCATCACCGTGTCAAAAGGAACGGAATGCATATCCGCTCGTAATTTGACAATAAAAGCGGAATTAGTAGGCTTTGGCTTAGCGTAGCTAGGAATCAGAAGCAGGTCCTTTTCCTTGAACCAATCAAACACATCCTCTTCTCTTCCAACGAGATTATCAACATCGCAAACGCTCTTGCCCTTTTCTCTACGAGAATCCCTCTCTCCACTAGCAACTGAAGCAGAATATACCTTTTCCTCAGAGCGGAAGACTAACTTTTCTGCGTTCCCAATATCACATACTGTATTTTCCTGAAGGGAAGAATCAGCAGCATTGGCAACCATGGATGGAGAAGGATTTTCTACGTTAGCAGCTATGTCTTCTTCAGTAGAAGCATGCTCAACTTCAGTTTCGATTATGGTCTCCATCCTGGTAGGAGCATATTCAATTACAGCTCCGTTCAACTCTGTCAGGGGTGCAGCTTGCTCCTTGTCAGTCAAATCATCCATGAACTCAGAAAGCACAATGTCATCAACTTGAAACAGAGGAGAATGAAATAGAAAATAAGAAAGGACGGAGCTTGCATCTAGGGGAGACTCAGTATCTGCTACTTGGGGAGCTTCAGTTGCAACATTACCCAATGCAGCAGGACGAGAAGCTATTGGAGTTTCGTTCTGCACCATGCCACCTTCTATCATCAAAATAGGCTGGCTAGGAGGAGGATTAGCCTTAGCCACCTTCTTAGAAGAAGCACGAGGAGTAGCCTTCATTTTCTTCTCACCCTGTTAACATTTTCAAGTAAGTTAGCAACACGCAATTTATACGTTCTGAGTACCTTGTCAATAAAAGACGGAGCAGTACCTTTTTAGATGGAGGAGTAGCTTTACGCTTGGTGCCTACATCAGTTTTTAAACTTTCAATTCTCCTGATCATTGCTTACCACATCACCATAAGAGAAATTAAATCCGTCGAATTTCAATATCCACGGACAATAGGAGGGGAAGCGTTCGTGAAGGCTCCGTAGTGTAGTTTCCGAAGCCTGACCATAAATCCAGGGCCCTTCAATCACCAATGGAGTAAGATACCATCGGTAATCATGGTTCCTGCGCAGCTTTTCAGTCAAGGATTCCTCCGTTCCCGGGATGAGATTTATCTTCGTAGCATCAATATCAGCCAGCAAATGGATTTCATCGCCTCTCGTGCTCCAGGACCAACACTCCAGTTCATATAATTTTTATCAGCAAAGGAATCAGTGTAGGACAAATGGAAGTTCTCCACTGTGTAATGGATGCGGTTCGCAGGATTAGGTGTATAGCATGTGAAGTTGGTTTGCCCAACACTGCGCATGCTGCATTCATCCAGTATTCTCTACCAGTTTCCGTCGTACTGTGCAACTGAACGCATGGTGCTATTTTTAGCCAGACCACGGCTAGCTAGGACTTCAAACTGATAGGGGCATCGACTGTCGTATAAGGGCATCCTTAACCCTGCGTCTATTGCACCAGCAGTAACCAGCAATCTTGTGGGAGAATAATCGAAACCCAGAATCATATTCAAGGAGATCTTATCTCCTTCAGACGAGTTATAAAGGGAAATATTAAAATCCTGAAGGCCATAGTTCATTTTAAACTCCTCAATATCCATAATCTTAAAGCTAAGAAGCTCATGAACCCGGTCACTTCTGGTAGTAGATCTAACAGGAGGAGGAGCAAGACTACGAATTCTCCTGGGATGCACTGGCCTACCTTCATCCCTTTTCTTGCCAGCAGAATGCCGGTCACCTTGGGAAGCATGTTTGGGAGCACGTCTACTATCTTTTCCAGACATGATTAATCTACAGATCAAGAAGAAACAAAGTTACAATGATGAACAATATAGAATAATGCAAAACTTAACAGAAAAATCAACATGCAAAAATTTCTACAGAAGAAGTTTAACAGTCTCACCAGTAAAAAAAAGATGAAGTTAATCAGCGAAGATTTTATCTTGGGAAGTAAAAACCTTGATCAAACGAGGAATCTCGAAAAAGTTTAAGGAATAAAGAATTTAAGAAGAAGAAGACAGAAGAAGATCAGAAATGCAATCAGCTACAAACTTGGAAATCGAAAAGTAATGAGAAAAATGACAAAACTTCCTCTTAAATACTGAACCAGTGAATTGATTACGACTGTGAAAAGGAATTCAAAAGGCGCGAATCCAAACGACGTGTCTTCTTGAAAACGTATGAAACCGCCGAAATTCAAATTTATTAGGGGCACAAAACCCAACAATCATCATCACTTTTTGCCTTTTCGAATTCTAGGCACGTGGGAGAGAAATCCAAAAGACAAAAAGGGGGCAAATTGTAAGGGCATAAATTCATCAAGTCCATGTGTTTACATCATAAGGAGGAAGTATCACATTATGATACACTGAGAAGTACAAGAGTAAAATAAATAATAAAGGAAGACAGCTATAAAACATTTATCACACATCAACTGAAACCGGAAGCAGAAAAGTCAGACTAAATTAATGCATATAGGACACGTGGAAAGTACACAAGAAAAAGTATCACCAATAGCCAAGACAATCATCTGCGCTCTGTTATCTCTTACGTTCCACAATCATCTACGCTATATTCTCCCTTACGTTCCACAATCATCTACGCTCTGCTATCTCTTGCGCTCCATAATCATCTGCGCCCTGTCACGTGCGCACTATAAATTTCAATCATATAAGAATAGACATGCTCCACGACAAATTCCACATGTCACGCATGCCAACCTTCGTATAATAAAGACGAAGGACCAACAAGCACTCAATCCAAAGAGGAACTGTGCATCAGCAAGCGGAACTAGTAAGAAGCATCACGGAAGGAGTAAAATGAGCTCCGCCTAAGGTCAGGATAAAATCAAACAAGTCAAATAGAGATAAGAAGGAGTGATGAAAAGGGACCCATCATATTTTGCTATAAATACCGACCCTAAATAAAAAGGAGGGGACAACAAAAAAACAGAGAGAGAGAAGACTCTGAAAGAAATTCAAGAAGTGGAAAAAACTAAGACTAGGTTAAGAACTCTATTGAACTGAATTTTTTTATTTATTATACTACCATGTGTACAAAATAATTGTTGATAAATAATATACCATATTTTCCTGTGGATGTAGGCTTATTAGCTGAACCACGTTATATATTGAGTTGGTTTCTTTTATATTTAAATTATGATTCTCTGCATTACAATCTCTCTGTATCAATTACACTTGGAGTATTGTCATTTTTAAACAACTTAAGTTTTTGGTTGTGCTGACCCTAAAAACAGTCGTCACATCCTTAATGGTCGGAGGTAACCTATCTTATATTGAGAAGGGAGTCAATTTATCAGGTGGACAGAAAGCACATCTTTCACTCGCGAGGTAAAAGCTCCTCATATTGACTCGTTTACTGGATTTATATTTTGTTCAATTTTTTCTCAAGTTGATAATTAAGTCAAGTAATTTATAGGGCTGTGTACTCTGGTGCGGATATATTCGTTCTAGATGATGTTCTCAGCGCTGTTGACACTCAAGTTGCTTCCTGGATTTTATACAGAGCCATTTTGAATAAGCAGACACGTGTCCTCTGCACACATAATGTTCAGGTCGACCATTCCGACCTCTTTTTTTACTACGCTATTTATGAATAAGCTAATGGTGGGTTTTAAAAACTCAATATTTACTGGTACTAGCATGCTTAGTTGCAGTGTTTATACCTAGCTATATTACAGAAGAGTGATTGTTCTTATTATATATTGTGTACTTTGTAGTCTTTTATTTCTCCATTCTTCTAAATATAAGGCTTCTACTATGTGAAAAGCAAATGTGTCACAGTTTCGATGTTGATTAATACATGGCAATACCATAAATACCCTTGTGCAAAAATTAGTCACAATGTTTGGGAGATAATACAAGTCTATTTTAAGGTTTGATGCATATTGCGATTGTATGCTTTTTGACATCTAATCAAAGAACTTCAATATTACTGGCTGAATACTCAATCTCTCCGCATGTAGTCCTATCGTTTAAAGAATCAATGGTTTCAGCGTCCCAATTTGCACGGCAAGACAGTAACGTCGAAGTTTCACTTGATAGAAAATATGACGTCCTGCTGCAAGGAAACGCTGCAACTGCTCCGGATGAACCGCATGAATTCATTGTAGTAGAGCTGAGAAAGGAGGGCAAAGTTGAACTCAGCGTATATAAGTGAGTGCTACATTCCACGATAAGATAGAATGGGTAAAAATCATAAAACGGTACAGAGTCCTCCTTCTCTGTGTGGCACCATCTTAGGGTGATTATAAATTTATTATCGTCGCACAGCTGCAAGGGTTTTCTTGCTCTATTTGGACGAATCTGTTTTCCTAGTCACTAAAGAAAAGAGTCTCATGTAGACTTTTTTGTTTGGAAGTTCACTAAATAAGTTATATTATGGTGTTAAGATTGAAAATGAATGCAGTTTTTCAGTCTTTGACCTGTCATAATATTTGTAACTAGGTTCTCATGATTTGAATTTTTTTAACATATGCTGATCATTCTGCGTCTTGCAGAGCATATGCCGAATTTTCCAGCTGGCCAGTGGTTATTATAATTTGTCTATCGGCTGCTTTAATGCAAGCATCACGTAATGGAAATGATTTCTGGTTGTCATACTGGGTTGATTCGGCTACAGGGAGGAAGAAAGCTAATTCCACATCCTTTTATCTGGTGATCAATAATATTGTACATAGTGATACTAGGTAGAATGATACGGAGTATTTATTTTCTGAAGAATTCAACAGATGGATCTGTGGTCGCAAATCTGTAACAGGAATAAACTTAACAGAAAAATAAACTGTTAACGTTAGAAAAAAAATTTAAGCACTCTGATGTTATCACACAAACTGGACAAAGCCACCTGCTCAGCAAATTATCCTTAACACAATAGTTCTCGGGTACTCCTCAAGAATGAGAGATGCTATACCCCTACTGAGAAGTTGTGTTCAGGATAGAACTGCCCGTTATTAATTGAATTAGCACAACTCAATTAACCCTCTAGAACTTAACAGCAATTTAGGTGAAGAAGAAAAATAAATAAACAAGCAAAGCGCAAGCAAAGCAAGAAGAGGGGAAAAGAAGACAAGATAGTAGCTGCTTCTGGAGTAGTTTGAAATGAAGAAAACCATTTTCTTTTATAGGCAAAACTTTGAGAGAGTAATAAATTCGAATTAATGAAAATAAATTCGAAATTGATTTGACATTAATCACGGTTAAATATACAATCTCCCAAGTCTCATTCTGAATAATGGAATCCATTTCACTAATAGTGGATTCTTTCCACCATGGAGCTTCAGAAGAAGTCATGGCTTCTCTATAAGTTTGTGGATCAGTTTCAGCTAAACAAGTTATGAATTCTGGCCCAAAAGATTTTTCAACTCTAAGTCTTTTGCCTCTTCTAGGCTCAAAAGCAAGTTCATCTTCTTGTACAGGTAAGGTATGACTAGAAGAAGGGACATCTAGGGGATCAACACATATCATGCGAGATTCAGATTTCAAAGGAAAAATATTTTCAAAAAATATAGCATCCCTAGATTCCATAATGGTGTTCACACCAATTTCTGAAATATCAGAACTCACAACTATAAACCTATAAGCAGTAGTATGTTTAGGATACCCTATGAAGACACAGTCAACAGTTTTGGTTCCTATCTTGGTTCTCTTAGGTGGAGGAATGGACACCTTAGCCAAATACCCCACACTTTAAAGTATGCATAAGAAGGTTGCCTACCTTTCCACAACTCATATGGAGTTTTGTCTGATCCTTTAAAGGGTATTCTATTTAATACATAGGAAGCTGAGAGGACGGCCTCCCCCCACAAGTTTGCAGGTAGTCCTGAACTAATTAACATGGCATTCATCATCTCTCTAAGGGTTCGGTTTTTCCGTTCAGCCACACCATTAGATTGTGGTGATTAAGGAGGGGTTACTTCATGAATAATGTCGTGTTCTATGCAAAAATATCCTATAGGGATTACAACTTACCACCACGGTCAGACCTAACATTTTTAATGGTGGTACTCATTTGGTTTTCAACTTCTAGTTTATAAATCTTAAAGGCTTCTAAGGCATCATCCTTACCTTTAAGTAAATAAATGTGACAAACCATTTTTTATCACCTCTAGTTTGAACAGATTTCATTTCAACTAGGTCTGAATGAATTAATTCTAAGCGTTTATAATTTCTCTGAATATTTTTTTTATAAGACTTTTTATCATATTTTGATTCTACGCAAATTTCACATTTATGTTCATTATCCAAAATAAATTTGGGTATGCAGCCTATGCTAGCCAATTTGTTCATTGACTTATAATTTACATGACCAAGTCTACTATGACAAACATTCAATGACACACGAACATAAGAAGAATCATTTTAATTCATTTCAACAGAGGTTACATTTAATTTGTATAGACCCTCAGTCTTATACCCCTTTCATACATAGTTTTTACCCTTAGTGATAATAACTTTCCCAGATTCAAATACAAATTTAAATCCCTTATCATCTAACACACCACAAGATACAAAATTCTTGCAGATGTCCGGAACATGTAGAACTTCATTCAATGTGAGAGTTCTTCCAGAAGTGAGTTTCATCCCAACTTTTCCTTTTCCCGCAACCTGTGCTACGGACGAGTTGCCCATATATAGCTTTTCTCCATCCCCTACCTTCTGATAGGAGGTGAACATATCTTTGTTTCTGCAGACATGCTTGGTAGCACCAGAGTCTACCCACCAGTCTCTCATATTGGTAACCAGATTTACTTCAGACACCGTGCCAGAAAACTCGTTCTTGTTTGTTTCAACTAAATTGGCATTGGGCTTTTTATTATTATTAAAGTCTTTACGCTTCCTACAGTGTATTTCCATATGGCCAGGAATACCAAAAACATAACATGCACCTTTAATTTTACCAATGCCAGATTTTGGTTTCGGGAAAATACCTTTTTGTGCGGTCCAGGCTTACGTTTGTTGTGGTCCAAACTTGCATAAGACTTGTGTTCGCTAACATGGGCTTTGTTGGATATGTCCCTTGAGGAAGATACATTTTTTTCTTTTGAGCACAACAATTCTTCTACTTGAATCTTCTTACCCAATTCCACCATGCTAACTTCACCAGTTTCATGTCTCAGTCTTCGTTTGTATTCATCCCATGAAGTAGGTAATTTCTCAATCACCGCAGACACTTGAAATATTTCATCAATTACCATACCTTCAGCAATAATTTCATTAATGATTTGCTGAAGTTCTAGAAATTGGTCTACCAAAGATTTGTCATTAACCATTTTGTATTCCAGGAACCGAGCAACTAAAAACTTCTTACCACCAGCAGTTTCTGTTTCATACTTAGCTTCTAAGGCAGTCCATAAATCAAATGCATTAAAATTTTCTTTTGCATTATAGAAGTCATAAAGTGCATATTCTAAACAGTTAAGGATATGGTTTTTAGCCATATTATTCTGTCTACTCCAACTTTCTAACTCTCCTTCATTTTCCGGTTCATTTAGAGTTTCATCTCCCTGAGAACTTCTGAGGTCTGTCAACATCACTCTTGGCCATTGAAACAGAAGTAATAAACTATTGTGTTAAGAATGTTGTCTCAAATCTGTAACAATGGAATAAACTTAACAGAAAAATAAAATGTTAATGTTAGAAAAAAAATTTAAGCATTTTGATGTTGTCACACAAACTGGACAGAGCCACCTGCTCAGCAAATTGTCCTTAACACAATAGTTCTCGGGTACTCCTCAAGAATGAGAGATGATATACCCCTATTGAGAAGTTGTGTCCAGGATAGAACTGCATGTTATTAATTGAATTAGCACAACTCAATTAACCTTCTAGAACTTAAAACAATTTAGGTGAAGAAGAAAAATAAATAAACAAGCAAAGCGCAAGCAAAACAAGAAGAGGGGAAAAAAAGACAAGATAGTAACTGTTTCTGGAGTAGTTTGAAATGAAGAAAACCATTTTCTTTTATAGGCAAAAGTTTGAGAGAGTAATAAATTCGAAATTGATTTGGCATTAATCACGGTTAAATAAAACGGTAAGAATCCTTTTGTTTTAAGAAATTATAAACAAAAAACGTTAAGTCTTGATAGGGCATACACAAGACATAAGACGCGGGACGCAGATCGCAGGCGTGAGTGTTTCAGTGCGAAGCACCGCACATGTGTGAAAAATATGTGTGCTCCAACTAGCCATTGCTTTAGTCCTACCCCAACCACAAAAGCTTCTAAACCCTAAGGGCCCTCCCTTAATTGCAAGTTTTGTGGTAATATAGGGAGAACACTTCTCTAGTTTGTCCAATGTGGGATTAACTAAAGGTTCTTCATTCACAAAATAGTGAAAATGGAAATGATGTTTCCACCCAATAATTGAGCTAGTGTCCCATTGATCCTAGGATCCATTCCTACCAAGACTATCAATTTTAATTTTAACAATTCATGTCAAATTCATTTTCTCCAACAGGATCATGGATATCAACTAGGATTATCCATGTTAAAAAGTTCAAGAGTAGGAAAATCTTCGTTCTGACTAATCAAAATATTATTTTTTACAGGCTGTTCTCTCTGTCTTCTGTCTCTTAAATTCTCTCTTAACCTTGGTACGTGCGTTCTCTTTTGCATTTGGAGGTCTACGAGCTGCAGTTCAGGTGCACAGTGACCTTCTTAACAAATTGATTAGTCCACCTGTGAATTTCTTTGATAGGACACCAACTGGAAGGTTGCTGAACAGGTATTCAAATTTGAATGGAACAATTGACATTCTTACTGTATTAAGTAATTTTACTATTCAGTGGAGATGATAAAAATAATTGGTTGCTAAATGCCAGAAGTGCTGGAACGTGTGCTCCAGAAAAGACATGTTTTGTCTTCTACCAGGAATGGAAAAGATTAAAAGCATTTTCATGAACAATTCAACTATCAAAATAGTTGAAGAAGTAGGTAAATGATGTGCAAGGCCTGTCAGGTATGAACATTAATCAGATTATGATATCATCCTCAATATGTGCATTGCGAATTAAAACTAGTGCCAAATGCTATCTACCTAAGTTACTATGAAATGTGATACTTGGAAATATGGTCTTGTTATGCTTTGAGTGTTAGCTTAATAGAACAAGACAACAGTAGATAAAAGGAAAAATCGTCAATGAATTGAGAATGAATACATGAGCATGTTAAATCATAATGTTGGTATAGAGTATCATTATATGGTGTGCCTTAGTTAGATGCAACCTAAAGGACACATAATTGTAGTTTCTTATGTTGAGAAATCATGATAACTGTGGGGGGCCTTATGTCTCAACTGTGGGGTATAAGATGGAAACAAGTGTTTGTTTGATTTCTCAAGTAGATTCATAGAACACCCTAGACTTATATGTGCCCTACCATGTAAACCTCAATTGTGGGGGTCTAAGGTGAGAATAAAGAGTCGACTTCTTTAGCAAATCATTGCATATGATCACCAAAACTGTAGTATGATAATTTGAAAGTTTTGAAGCTAACAACATTTAATTAAAGTAAATTTTATTGTTGAGGATGTTGAGTTCTCGACAATAGTTTTCTGAGGTCGGGTTCTCACACGAGATTGAATAAGTCAGACAGAGACTTGATTTTGTGAATTGTTGTTAGAAAATAAAGTAGTGATATTTTGGCACATACTCACATGAATCTAAAATTACTACATCAGGCATTGTTTGCCATTATTGTCAGTATGCTACATTAGATGGATGTTGATACATTATACATAAATGATTAGTCAAAGGTGGACAAACCTTAAGGATTTGGTTAGCGCTAGGGGTACAAACTGATTACACCTACATATACTTGACTTCAACCAAGATGTAAGTCAATGACCTATAAATATTATTATGTGATGATGATGAATACTAGTGATGTACACTAATGAATTTGATAGTTTATTTACACTAAATCAAGTGAAGTTGCATATGTTTAGCATGCCTTTGTTACGTGTTTTACAACCACTAACAATTTTTGTTGTTTAAAGTTTGACAGGAAACTAATATGTTGTTGAAGTGGTCTAAAGGATCAGAAATAACCAAAATTAAATTTTGATGATATAGTTTCTGTCAAATGTGTGTTGTAAAATAGGTGTGAATGTTTCCCATTTTATTCTGGATAATTACAGGGTTGCTCTGATCATAGGACCAGAAAATTAGGATGCTTGAGGAACATATTTAATTTCAAATATGTGATATATATATTGCACCAATCTTTAGAGGAAGATGTAATGACCGTACTAGTAAGTAGTACATGTATCTTGTGTATGCCTTTATATGCTTTACAACCACTAGAAAACATGTGATGTTTGTGATTTGATTGAAAGACTAAGTTGTTGTAGACAAGCATGATCCAAAAGTTCATTGGAACCAGAAAAAATTCTGACGGGAATGGGCTTTGTCAAACTCGATGCGTTCAATGTGTATTATAAATGTGCAGTGAATTAGGTGTACAAATATACTTGTGATCCCAGAAGAATTAATGGGATGACCTGATTAGAAATTTGAAGTACCTGAGGTACATTTTAAATTGTGTATGTGCATGATACATATTACAGTGACCTTAAAAGATGTTGTGATTTCAGGCTTAGGAGAATCTTAGCCTATGTGTGTACTCTCTTAAAATGTATAATTAGTTGGAAATCCTCCAAAAGACATAAATAACTCGACTGAGATGAAATCAAGAGTTCGTTTGCTTAAAATTAAAGCATAAGAGAAAGGTGAATTGCTAAAACCCTTTTGTTGGGTATTCCTTTGTGAATGAAGCCTGTGGCCACCACTGTTGAATCTCAATTGACTATGTGAGTCTAAAGTAAATGAGCAATGGCAAAATCTAGAAAAACTCAGAGAAGGATACTTCGGTAAGACAACTATTCTCTAATTAAGTGATTTTTCTAGACTTAGTGAAGTCAAGAGAAAAATCAGTGGATCCTTTGACGGAAGGATAATCTAGAGAGATAGTTTGTTATTGCATCGAGGGGGATGAGACTTAAGCTCAAGAAATAAAATTTCCATGAAAGACACTCAACCTTAGTGACTGGAGATCCCAAGATCAAGGTTCAATGAGACAACTAATTTGTGGTAATTAAAAGTATGCACTATCAAGAGAATGACATTTTCAGTCCCTCCCTATGGTGCATTGTTGTGATAGTGTGACTGCATATGAAGGATGACTTTTAAGAAGTCTTAATGGGTTCTATAGTTTCAATTTAAGATTGAAGTGGGGTGTAGCAGTAACACTCTTGATATCACCTATCTGAATGAGGAAGTGGGTTGCTTCCTATGAGAATATGAGCTGATTCTCTAGAGCATTATGAGAAACGGGATATTTTCTCAGGGCCAAAATGAGCACAACGACACGAGCTTGGCAGCAACCTTAGATATATCATGCGTGGTGGTTATCGCGAATTACACCAAACGCTAGCAGTTCAAGACATCGCGTTCACTATCTCTAGCAAGTTGTTCCGGTAATCTCTCACTAAGCAAAGGTTCAAGACCTCATGGACACCTCTGCCTAAAATGGTATTTCCTACGTTTTATGTGATTTTTTTAATTTTTTTTTTTGAGATTTAATTCATTTTGAGAAAATGAATTTTATGTCGTTTTGTATGGTCTTGGTATTACTGATACTTAGGACCTAAGGGTCACTAAGGTATCACTGGCTCATTTTCACTTTGGTGAACAGAACCTTTAGTCCCACTATGGGAAACTAAAGATGAAAGCTCTTTATACTATTATGATTTATGCAATCAATAGTATGACCCTGGGGTCAACACACTTTTGTGTGAGGGAGAGGACGTTGGAATGGCTAGTATGATTTCAATACACACGGTTTGGCTGATTGTTCAGTCAGTTCGATCGGGTCGTGGAATTGGGGTAATGATTTACCAAGATCTATTTATGTTTTTCATGTTTTACTTAGGTTTTTCATTCATGTGGGGGATTGTTGGAAAACAATATATATATAAAATATGAATTTCAAGGTTTTAAGAAAATAGATAGATTCTTGTTTTCTTTTATGAATGAAAATCTCATTAGTCCCACATTGGAGAGTTTCCAATCTTAAGATGTTTTAAGAGACTATATAAAACTATTAGTCCCACATCGGGAGATCACTCTTCTTAAGTAATACTAGGTTATTAAATAAACAAGCTCTTTTCTCAACCTATAGAATCAATCCAAGGAAAAAGGGTTTTTCCATATTTTTGGAGAGACCAAAAGAAAAATATTTTTCTATTGTTTTTCTTAAGCTTTCGCGATTTTCCTTGAGGTTTTTTTCGGAGTTGTCAAGCTCAAGTTGAGCATCTACTACAAGTGCTAGTAGTAGGTCTAGTAGGGTGTTTTATCCTGGAGGCATCCTCCCTGTGGAGGCTATAGCATCACTCTTGAGTGTAGCCGGGCGCCAATGTCTTAAGGATAGCGTGTTGAACACGTGACTCACTCTGTTTTCCAAAGTTTTTCCATGTTGTTGTTGCGGAGATCTGGGGAGCTTATCCGTTTCTCAAATCGATCACTTCTGATACAAAAAAGCTAAGTATCAATAACTTTTGTTTATTTGAAATTTCTTCATTTTGATTATTGCGCCCAACAGTAAATTCCATCGTCAATTTAACATGTAGTTTTCATTTCTGTCAGTTTTACTACAAAGCAACGTCTCGTGAGCTGCGGAGGCTTGACACTGTTTCTCGTTCTCCTATTTATGCACCATTCATAGAAACACTAGATGGGTAATCAACTATTAGAGCATTTAAATCAGAGGTTGGTAAAATGAATTGTTCAGTAAGTTAATCAAAAAAAGAAGTTGATGTTGAAATGATAACGTAAAATTGTAACAATTATACATCTTTCTTCAACTGATCAACTAATCATGAATGTACCTAGTGATACTCAACTTTCTCTCAACTAGAAGGGATTTGTCGAACTATTGATTTTGTTGGCTTTTAGTCATGTTGTAACCTTTTGAAAATTTGAAATATGAATGTCCCATAGCAGATACCGCACAAACCTTCGTTCCTTGTGAAGTTTTTGGTTCTGCAACAATGGAAAAACTAAATAGGAACAAACTATTAACGTTAGATAAATCACTACACTCTGACGTTGATGCACACACAAGGACAGAGCCACCTGCTCAGCAAATTATCCTTAACACAATAGTTCTCGGGTACTCCTCAATAATGAGAGATGCTATACCCCAACAGAGAATATGTGTCCAGGATAGAACTGCCCATTATGATTTGAATTAGCACAATACAAATCACCCTCAACCGAACTCAACAACAAGATAGATAGAAGGGAAATAAACACTCAATTTGCGCAAAACAAAGCAAGAAGAGGGGAAAAGAGCTAGGGATAGTAGCCTGCTCTGGAGTAAGTAGAAATTGAGAAGTGATTTTTTCTTTTATAGCAAAAACAGAGAGTGAAATCCGCCCAGTACTTAATGAGAATAAATTTTGTAATTAATCAAAAATTAAATGCGAATTTTAATTTGAATGGTAATAAAACGGTTAGAAAATATTCTCTCATTAAGACAACTTGATTCTAGCCGGGTCAGACGCCCCCAAAATTTAAAGCAAAATTGATTTTTGGTTTTAAATTCATTTTAATGAAATATATTCTGTTTAAAAAGGTAAGTCTTGATTGGCCGGCAGCCTTAGCTGCGCCCGCACCCGCAAGCATTCCCGCAACACCGCAAGCTACGCAAGCTCGCAAGCCGCAAGCGTGCTTCGGTGCGAAGCACCGCACATGTGTGAAAAGCATGCTTACTTCAACTAGACCATTGCCTTAGTCCTCCCCCAACCACAAAAACTTCTAAACCCTAAGGGCCCTCCCTTAGTTGCAATTTTTGTGGTAATGAAGGGAGAACTCATCTTTAGTCTCTCCAATGTGGGACTCAAGGTTCTTCATTCACAAATAGTGAAAAATGAGCTAGTCTCCGTTAGTGACATCTAGGTCCTAAGAGAAACCACAATGGGTCGACTAGAGCAAAAGACCAAGACTAAAAATTTTAGTCTTTGGTCCGGCCCAAGAACAGCCATGTATAGTCGGGCGGTGTTCTAGCGATGCGCTTAGTGTTGGGCGGTGTCCCAGCGATGCGCTTGGAAACACGAGCGAAATCCTAGGATAATGTTTGCTCGAGACGGAA
The DNA here is from genome assembly GCA_023531435.1 of Papaver californicum. Classification (NCBI taxonomy): domain Eukaryota; kingdom Viridiplantae; phylum Streptophyta; class Magnoliopsida; order Ranunculales; family Papaveraceae; genus Papaver; species Papaver californicum. Next base: position 371,914 of record JAJJMC010000167.1, on the reverse strand, counting down.
TGCTAGCGTAATGCTCGATGTGGGGCGGAGTCCTAAAGTAACGCCTGGTATTGGACGATATCCTAGCACCACGCCCGAAAAACAGGCGGTATCCCAGAATCACGCCTGATGGGGCAAAGCGCTAGCAACACGCCCGAAGAAGGTGTATATGTGCGAACTTACCGTGTGGGATGAATGGGACGGGCGGTGTCCTAGTTCCCCGCCTGGGATTCCAGGCGAGTTCCTAGCAGCCCGCCCCATTCTCATTTCCTTATTCTTCAGCCGAACCCCTATTTTTTGGTCCTGAACCCTTTGTTTTTCAACACCAAACCCTCTTCCGCCTCGCCTCTTGAACCCTAATCTTCCCAAACGAAATCCCAAAGACCCGCCTACGTTTTTGAGACTCCGCTCAAGCTTTTCTCAAACCTCCAAGCGTAATCAAGGTAATTTCTTTTGTTTTTTTGTAAATTATATAAGTTTTGTAAATTAAATTTAGAGTATATTTTATTATTAGGTTTTGTTAGTTAAATAGGTTATATATGTTGAATGATTAAAACTGTGATTATGAAATTGAGATATTTAGGGTTTTTTAGAAATTGTAATTATGGAATTGGGATGATTTTTAGGGTTTATGAATGTTGTAAATTGGGTACAAAAAATTGATGATGATTTGTTGAATTGAAGATAGATTTGATTAAGTTGTTGTTTAATTTGAGTTGGGTGATGGTTAATTTTTTGATGAATTGACTAGATTGTCTTGAAAATTTGGAAATTTGGAATGTTTAGGTTTTAAAACATATGTCCATGGAAGTATATAATTGTGGAATTTTGATGATATTTGGTACAATTTGGGAATTGATATTGAAGTATTTTGTTAATGATGAATTTTTTTCAAGAATGTTTGATTTTTGTATGTTGGTACATATGACTATGTAATTAGATAATTACTTTTGTAATTATGAAATTATTATGTTTTTCCTTGATTTATTGATTATTGTAGATTTTTATCTTTCTACATTGTGGGGATTACTCTTGATTTTCAATGTTGTATGAATTGTTTGCCCAGATGTCGAGCAGTAAAACGTCCAGATTCGTTGGCCGAAAGAAGAGGGCTAAGAAGACTAAAATCGTCGAGTATTCAGATAAAGACCGTATTATTGAAGAAACGGTAGAAGTTCCCGGGTTGAAACCCTATACAGTGTTGGAAGATACTGAGGGTCACGCCTCCACCAATATAACGTATTCAAGCGACGCCCAATTCAAGTTTTCACATCGTGGTTCCCTCAAATCCGTCCTTCAGATCTACCAAGGTATTATTAAACATGCCCCTAGGGTCAAATATATTATTGAAAATGGAGGATGAGACCGATTACTGACCATAGATGTAGTAGATTCATCGCATGCACTTATTGACTATATTGTTGAGCGTTGTTGGGATACGACAAACACTTTTCACTTCTCTTTTTGTGATCTTGGGTTCACTCCCCTTGATTGGGTAATGTTGACAGGAATTAGAATTTTTATTGGTAGTCCTGTTCCGTATGACTCAGGGAAGTTCCAATTTGAATATGTCTGTGAGCATATATTTCATGAACTTAAAGATAGTGCGGTTTGTAAAAGAGAAGGTATTCCCTACCAGTGGGTTTCAGATGCAATTACGGTTAAATTTTTGAGCACATATTTTGATCAGCAAACGTTGATTGCGGCTAACGATGATAGTAGACTTGCTGATAAAGTGGCCAGAGCCTTCTATATGTATGTTTTGGGTCAGTTTTTCTTTTCAAATGCAAAAACCTATATTGATGTTGGATGGTTAGCTGCTTTTGAGGATCTAAATGCAGTTGACGAATATGACTGGGGTTAACCTGCATTTTCTAAATTGTATTCTGGTCTCGCCACATCTGGCAGGGGACAAAATTCATTGGCCGGACCCTTCCAAATTTTGGAGGTAAATTTGTTAGTGTTATTTATAATTCTATAAAATTATTTTTTTTGTTGCTCAGTTATTTATACCATTGGTTGTCATGATATTCTAGTTTTGGGGGTACGAATATCTTGGTATTTGTCGGCCAAAGAACCCTTCGCATGAAAGTGAACATGAGTGGCCTAGATGTCGTCGATGGACGGGAAGCCGGAGGAAGAGTATTGACATTGTTCGTTCAAGGACTTATCTGAATCAGTTGTCTGTAGACGATGTGACCTGGCAACCGTGGGAAAATACGATCCCCGTCCTGGAATCTGAAATTGGACGGAAAGCTGTAGAGCTCTCAGGGAAAAGGGAAATATTCTGTTGGCTAGGCACCGTGAGTTTATAATTTATTTACATTGGAATGTTTTTTATTTTCTTTGCATTTCGGTTAACTGATTGGTTTATTTGTTTATTGTAATTTTCTTGGATAAAGAATAACATGTATCTCGGAGATCGGTGTTGGAGGCAGAACAATCCAAGATGGGGCGTTCCTAGAAACCCGCCTAGTTGTATTTCCAACTTCAGCAACGACGTGGTTGAGGAGATGAGCGAAAACTGTTTGGTCCCTACAAGTGAGTTTGTACGTGTCGTGAACTATGATATGTATATGGAGTATTAGCGACATGTGAATAACCTGTATAAATATGCTATGAAAGTCGATTGGAAGGTTGAAACGTACGGTTATGCTGGTGATCGTATTAAACACAACATCCAACGTCGTCGTGAACATGTACCCATTCCGCCCCCACAACAGCTACCATACGTAAGTATACAACAAAACAATGTAAATTTGATTTTAGTATACAATGATGGTTCAGAATTTGATTTCATTTTTTCATCACAGGTCGTGACTTATGATTTAGTTCAAGAGTTGTCTGATTTTACCCACGAGTTTCGTGAATTTACGTTAAATGAAACTAAGTAGAGGATGGACTTTTTCATTGACAAAGATGCAGAAATACAGGGTCTACGAAATGAAAACAACATGTTGAACTCACAGCTTGCCTATTTTCGTCAACAACAACCACCCATTGGGTTTGGCACGTATGCTCAGAATATGCCACCACCGATGTGGAACACCATGGGTCAGGGATCGTCATCAACAACGCAATCAAATAAGTATAATTCCATACCATCTTTGCTCCGTTTATGCTCACGCGCTCGGCGTCCGAGAATCAAGATACAGAAGAGTAGTAATTCATTAACATTGAATTGTTAGTTGAACAAAAAACTTTTTCTTTTCTCAGATTTGAATTGTATTTTTAAATTATTTTTCTTACATTTATAATCGTTTATTTTATCCTTTATATTAGTTTTGTATTGTCAATTCAAAACTCTAAAAAAAAATTCCTCTGTCGTTTTGGTCATTTGGTATTGTCTTGTCAACCGACATTTCATATCTCCGATGCGTCCGTCCACCCCACTTGCCTCAACTCTGTTTTTGCAATAAAATACCAACCGTGTATTGTCAATTCAAAACTCTGATTTTTTTTTCTAACTTTTGTCGTTTTGGTCATTTGGTAATGTCTTGTCAACCGACATTTCATATCTCTGATGCGTCTTTCCACCCCACTTGCCTCAACTATGTTTTTGCAATAAAATACCAACCGTGTATTGTCAATTCAAAATTCTGAAAAAAAATTCTAACTTTTGTCGTTTTGGTCACTTGGTAATGTCTTGTCAACCGACATTTTATATCTCTGATGCGTACGTCCACCCCACTTGCCTCAACTCTGTTTTTGCAATAAAATACCAACCGTGTATTGTCAATTCAAAACTTTGAAAATTTTTTTCTAACTTTTGTCATTTTGGTCATTTGGTATTGTCTTGTCAACCGACATTTCAGAACTCTGATTCGTATGTCCACCCCACTTACCTCAACTCAGTTTTTGCAATAAAATACAACCGTGTATTGTCAATTCAAAACTCAAAATGTTATCTTAATTTACCTATAAATTGAACACTCGATTCTCCAATTATACAAACCCAAAATACAAACATCAAAAAGCAAATGGCATACTATCAACATAACAATCAGTACTATGGTTCTTGTTCTTCTATTCCTCCGCATTCTTCTTCATCTTCATCTTCTTCTTCATCGTGTGATGATGATAACAATAGTCTGTACTCATTAGCCGAAGGTTTACTTGCATTGAGCCAAAATAATGAAGCATTCACTGCGGGATTGATCGCTTCAAGTATGAACTGGCCTCAAACTCGTATCAAAATACCAAGAAACCGTGATGAAGGTGCAAAACTTCTATGGGAAGATTACTTTTGCAGAAACCCGATGTTTCCTCCTCATGTATTTCGTAGAAGATTTAGAATGCAGCGAGAATTATTCAACCGTATATTGGGAGATGTCGTAGCTGTAAATAAGTTTTTTTTTTTTTTTAAAAAAAGATGTTTCTGGTGTTCTTGGATTAACCCCTCAACAAAAAATTACTGCAGCAATACGAATGTTAGTTACGGATGTGCGGCAGATGCAATAGATGAGTATTTCTGGATCGGAGAAACCACATTTTTGGAAGCAACTCGTAGGTTTTGTAAGAAGATAGTGCATCTGTACGAGAAAGAATATTTGCGCACACCAACTAAGCGTGATGTTGAACTGCTTCTTGCTGAGAACAAGGAAAGGGGCTTTCTGGGGATGCTGGGTAGTGCTTCTTGCTGAGAACAACATCTTGGATTGCCATCTTTTGAAGTTTTTTTCACTGAATTTTTGTGGTCTGTCAACATCATTTTTACCCATTGAAACAGAAGTAATAACTATTGTGTTAAGATTGTTGGTTCTGCAACAATGAAAAAACTAAACATGAACAAACTGTTAACGTTAGATAAATCACTACACTCTGATGTTGATGCACACACAAGGACAGAGCCACCTGCTCAGCAAATTGTCCTTAACACAATAGTTCTCGGGTACTCCTCAATAATGAGAGATGCTATACCGCAACAGAGAAGATGTGTCCAGGATAGAACTTCCCGTTATGATTTGAATTAGCACAATACAAATCACCCTCAAACGAACTCAACAACAAGATAGATAGAAGAGAAATAAACACTCAATTTGCGCAAAACAAAGCAAGAAGAGGGGAAAAGAGCTAGGGATAGTAGCCTTCTCTGAAGTAAGTAGAAATGGAGAAATGATTTTTTCGTTTATAGCCAAAACAGAGAGTGAAATCCGCCCAGTACTTAATGAGAATAAATTTTGTAATTAATCAAAAGTTAAATGCGAATTTTAATTTGAATGGTAATAAAACGGTTAGAAAATATTCTCTCATTAAGACAACTTGATTCTAGCCGGGTCAGACGCCCCCCACATTTAAAGCAAAATTGATTTTTGGTTTTAAATTCATTTAATGAAATATATTCTGTTTAAAAAGGTAAGTCTTGATTGGCCCGCATCCTTAGCTGCGCCCGCACCGCAAGCATTCCCGAATCACCGCACATGTGTGAAAAACGTGCTTACTTTCCAACTAGCCCATTGCATTAGTCTTCCCCCAACCATAAAAGCTTCTAAACCCTAAGGGCCTTCCCTTAGTTGCAATTTTTGTGGTAATAAAGGGAGAACTCAGCTCTAGTCTCTCCAATGTGGGACTAAAGGTTCTTCATTCATAAATAGTGAAAAATGAACTAGTCTCCCTTAGTGACATCTAGGTCCTAAGGTTCATTCCCACCAAGACTAAAATTCATTTTAAAGATCATTTTTCTCGGACGTCTACTCTTGTGGTGTTTCTTACAGTATTATGTTGTAGTTGCTAACAGCATTTATAATCTCTTTCGTGGCCCTGATGGCTGTCCTTGGAAGCCGTGGCCATTTTCCTATGAGCTTGCGTACACCTGGACTAGTAAGATATCCCTGTTTCCTTTTATTCATGGTTTACATGTACTATATTCCAACCTCATTTTATTAGATGATTAGATAACTGTTGATGGATTTGAAAATTGGTTCAGGTGGGATACGGCTCCAATTGTATCTCGGTTGAGCAGTTTCTTATCCAGTTTCACTGAAACAGAGAAGGAAATGGTTTTTGTTGAACGAGTGCTGCAGGTATGGAACTTCAGTGCAAATTTTGTGGAGGTACCAGACATGTTGACGTATACTTATAACATCGCTCATCTCTTTTTTTGTCATTAATAAAAAAGAATAGATTTTTTTTTGCGTATTCGTTTGCTTCTCAACTTATTTTCGGTAATACTATTATATCTAGTATAAGGATGTCCCTGAAGAAGAATTTCAGGGATGCAAACCTCTGCATAAAGATTGGCCCTTCCAAGGAAAGATTGCATTTCAAAATGTTACCTTGCGTTATATGCCATTATCGCCACCTGCTCTTCAGGGTATTACTTTTACTGTTGCAGGAGGGACACAGGTCAGCAGCACACATCCAAAGCCTGATATGCATTTGTCTTCAAAAATGGTAGTTACATATAGTGTCACTGCCATTGTGTTGACTAGACATCCAAATAAGCGAACTCTCTTGTGATATGTGATCAGGTTGGAGTTATTGGAAGAACCGGTGCTGGAAAATCGAGTGTGATAAATGCCCTCTTTCGCCTTAATTCAATATGTGAAGGGTGTGTTATAGTGGATGGTGTAGATATTGCTGACAGTGCTCTTAGAGATCTTCGGTCACATTTTGGGGTTGTTCCACAGAGCCCATTTTTGTTTGAAGGACTGCTTAGGTGATACCCCTAAGAACTTATATTTCCTATTGATATTTAGTGTTAGATAAACTCTTTTCTTTGGATAAAAAAAAAACGATTTCACTCTCTATATTGTATTTTATGGTTTTCATATTAAAACATTTCATGTGGTTATTATCTCATCAATCTCAGGGACAACATAGATCCATACCGGGTGACAAGCGACTTAAAAATTATTAGAGATGAAAATGAATTTGTTAAAGTTAAAATAGTTTTGATGGTATTGGATCTTAGGATCAAAGAGTCACTAGCCATTGAATTGGGTGGAAATAACAATTCCATTTTCACTCTTTAGTGAATGAAGAACCTTCGGTTAGTCCCACGTTGGACAAACCAAGGATGAGTGCTCTCTTTATTACCACAAAATTGGCAACTAAGGGAGGGCCCTTAGGGTTTAGATGCCTTTGTGGTAGGGGGAGGACTAAGGCAATGGGCTAGTGGATTGATGCATGCTTATCACACATGTGTGGTGCTTCACACCGAAGCACGCACGCGACTTGCACGTGCTCAGCGTGAGCATAACGTTTTTGTTTTAAATTCCTAAAATATATTTATGTTACCGTTTTAAAATAAATATGATTTATTCGAATTAATAAAAATATTCTTTCATAAATGCAAATTAATTCTCCTCTCTCGAATTTGCCTATAAAATCAAAAGGAAAAATCATTTGAAAGGCACTCCAGTAGCAACCACCGTCCTGTCTACTTTTTGATTTGCGCAATTGAGTGTTTAAATTTCTTTTCTTTCTTGTATTCTATTCGATGTTAGGTTCATAGAGGGTTAACCAAGTTGTGCTAACTGGGTAAATAACGGGCAGTTCTATCCTGGACATGATTTGTTAGTAAGGGTATAACATCGCTCATTATTGAGGTGTACCCGACAAATATCGTGTTAAGGACAATTTGCTGAGCAGGTGGCTCTGCCCAATGGTGTGCTTCAAAACATCATAGTGCTTCTATTATTGTTCTAACGTTAACACAGTTCTAGTTTCTGTTCAGTTTTATTTTTATTGTTAGAGATTGGCGACAACAATCTTAACGCGATATTTATTATTTGCTACTTCTGTTCCAATGGCAAAGACTGATGTTGACAGACCTCAAAAATTTTCTGGAAAGGACTTCAAAAGATGGCAATCAAAAATGCTATTTTTTCTGAGTTTTCATATGCTGGATGAATTGGTATTGTAGCCGTTTGATGAATCGTTGAATGAACCTGAAAATGAAAGAGAACTAGATAGTTGGAAGAGACAAAACTATATGGCTGAAAACCATATCCTGAACTGCCTAGAAGATGCCTTGTATGACTTTTACAATGCAAAAGAAAATTTTAATGCATTTAATTTATGGACTGCATTAGAAGCTAAATATGAAGCAGAAACAACGGGAAGTAAGAATTTTTTAGTTGCACGATTTTTGGAATATAAAATGGTGAATGATAAATCTGTGGTAGATCAGTTCTGGAACTTCAACAAATTATTAATGAAATTATTGCTGAAGGAATGGTGATTGATGAAACATTTCAAGTTTCTGCGGCGATTGAGAAATTACATAATTCTTGGGCTGAGTACAAGAAAAGACTAAGACATGAAACTGGTGAAATTAGCATGGTGGAACTGGGTAAGAAGATTCAAGTTGAAGAACTGCTGTGCTCAAAAGACAAAAATGTATCTTCTGCAAGGGACATGTCCAACAAATCCCATGTCAGCGAACACAAATCTTCTGCAAGCCTGGATCACAACAAACGCAAGCCTGGCCCGCAAAGAAAAGATACTTTTCAAAAACCAAAATCTGGCATTGGTAAAATTAAAGGAGCATGTTATGTGTGTGATATTTCTGGCCATATGGCAATACACTGTAGATAACGTAAGGATGCTAATTTTAAAAAGCCAAATGCAAATTTAGTTGAAAACAGCAAAAATGAGTTTTCTGGCACGGTGTCCGAAGTTAATTTAGTTACCAATGTGAGAGACTGGTGGGTAGACTCTGGTGCTACCAAACATGTCTGCAGAAACAAATAGATGTTCACCTCCTATCAGACGGTAGGAGAAGGAGAAAAACTCTACATGGATAACTCGTCTGCAACACAGGTTGCAGGAAAAGGAAAAGTTGGGCTGAAGCTCTCTTCTGGAAAAACTCTCACATTGAATGAAATTCTACATATTCCGGACATCTGCAAGAATCTTGTTTCTAGTGGTGTGTTAGATAATAAGGGATTAAAAATTGTATTTGAGTCTAGAAAAGTGATTATCACTAAGGGAAAGGATTATGTAGGAAAGGGCTATAAATCTGAGGGCTTATACAAGTTGAATGTAACCTCTGTTGAAATGAATAAAATTGATTCTTCTTATGTTTGTGTGTCATTGAATATCTGGCATGGTAGACTTGGTCATGTAAATTATAAATCAATGAACAAATTGGCAAGCATAGGCTGCATTCCAAAATTCACTTTGGAAAATGAACATAAATGTGAAATATGTGTAGAATCAAAATATGCTAAAAAGCCCTATAAGAAAAATATTCACAGAAATTCTAAACCCTTAGAATTAATTCATTTCACACAGACCTAGTTGACATGAAATCGGTTCAAACTAGAGGTGGTAAAAAATGGTTTATCACTTTCATAGATGACTTTACTAGGTATTGTCAAATTTATTTACTTAAAGGAAATGATGATGCCTTAGAAGCCTTTAAAATATATAAATTAGAAGTTGAAAACAAAATGAGTACCACTATTAAAACCGTTAGGTCTAACCGTGGGGGTGAATATGTAATCCCTATAGGAGACTTTTGTGCACAACATGGTATCATTCATGAAGTAACTCCTCCTATTCACCACAATCTAATGGTGTGGCTGAACGGAAAAAACCGAACCCTTAACGAGATGATGAATGATATGTTAATTAGTTCAGGACTACCTGCGAACTTGTGGGGGGAGGCCGTCCTCTCAGCTTGCTATGTCCTGAACAGAGTGCCTTTTAAAGGATCAGACAAATCTCCATATGAATTATGGAAAGGCAAACAACCCTCTTATGCATACTTCAAAGTGTGAGGGTGTTTGGCTAAGGTTTCTATCCCTCCACCTAAGAGGACTAAGATAGGGCCCAAAACCATTGATTGTGTCTTCCTAGGATATCCCGAACACACCACTGCTTATATGTTTATGGTTGTGAGTTCTGACAACTCAGAAATTGGTGTGAACAGATTATGGAATCTAGGGATGCTGTTTTTTTTGAAAATGTGTTTCCGTTGAAATCTGAATCTCGCATGATATGTGAAGATCCCCTATATGTCCCTTCTTCTAGCCATACCTTACCGGTAGAAGAAGATGAACCTGTTTATGAGCCTAGAAGAGGCAAAAGACTTAGAGTAGAAAAATATTTTGGACCAGACTTCATAACTTGTTTAGCTGAAACTGATCCACAAACCTATAAAGAGGCCATGACTTCTTCTGAAGCTCCATGGTGGAAAGAATCCACTATTAGCGAAATGGATTCCATTATACAGAATGAGACTTGGGAGATTGTAGATTTACCTCTAGGGTGCAAACCCATAGGTTGTAAATGGATCTTCAAGAGAAAACGTAAAGTAGATGGAATTGTGGAAAAGTATAAAGCTAGACTAGTAGCTAAGGGCTATAAAAAAATAGAAGGTGTAGATTTCTTTGACACATATTCACCTGTCACGAGAATTACGTCCATTAGGATGTTAATTGCGATCGCTGCTATTCATAACTTAGAGATACATCAAATGGATGTAAAAAAAACGTTTCTAAATGGTGAATTAGATGAAGAAATATACATGGACCAACCTGAGGGCTTTGTAGTGAAAGGTTGTGAAAACAAAGTGTGTATACTTAAAAAATCTTTGTATGGCTTGAAACAAGCACCTAAACAATGGCATGAAAAATTTGATCATGTAATGTTCTCTAGTGGTTTTAAAATAAATGAATCTGACAGGTGTGCTTACACTAAAACTGTGAATGATGCCTGTGTGATTGTATGCTTGTATGTCGATGATATGCTTATACTAGGTACAACCATATATGTAATTAATTCCACTAAGAACATGGTGAATGAGAACTTTGACATGAAAGACTTAGGTCCCGCTGATGTAATCCTAGGGATGAAAATTAGAAGGGGGTCTAATGGTTATAGTCTTAGTCAATCTCATTATGTTGAGTCTGTTATTAGAAAATATAACCAGTTTGATAGTAAACCTGCGAGTACCCCATATGATCCTTGTTGTAGACTTAAGAAGAACAAGGGAAATGGAGTTTCGCAACTTGAGTATTCACATGTCATAGGAAGTCTGATGTATTTAATGAACTGTACGAGACCAGACATTGCCTATGCTGTGAGTAGGTTAAGTAGGTATACTTGTAATCCGGGACAAGAGCATTGGCATGCACTTATCAGAGTGTTAAGGTATCTAAAATACACTTTAAACGTTTCTTTAAGTTATGGGAGATACCCTGCAATCCTTGAAGGATATTGTGATGCAAACTGGATAGCAGACTCAGAGGAGTCTAAATCTACGAGTGGATACGTTTTCACTCTAGGTTGTGGATCAGTGTCTTGGAAGAGTTCCAAACAGACCTGTATCGCTCGATCCACTATGGAATCCGAGTTTATTGCGTTAGATAAAGCAAGAGAGGAAGTCGCTTGGCTAAGATGCTTTTTAGAAGACATTCCTCTCTGACATAGGCCTATGCCAGCTATATCTATACATTGTGATAGTCAAGCTGCAATAGCTAATGCTAAAAACAACAACTATAAGGGAAAATCTATTCATATTCGGAGAAGACACAATTCTCTAAAACAACTAATCTCAACTGGCGTTATTTCTGTTGACTTTGTGAGGTGTAAGAAGAATATCGCGGACCCTTTGACGAAAGGCTTGTCCAAGGAGATAGTTAGTAAAGCATCAAGGGGGATGGGGCTTAAGCTCATCGATTAAACTTGCCATGAAGGACACTTAACATTGCTGACTGGAGATCCCAAGATCAAGGTGTCGAATGAGACAACTAATTTGTGGTAAGTTAAAGGAAACACTATCAGAGAATTTCATTCTCTGTCCCTTCCCTATGGTGTAGACGTGATAGTGTGACTGCATGTGAGGATGACTTATGATTAAGTCTTAATGAGTTTTAAAGTTTCAATTTAAGATTGAAGTGGGGTGTAGCAGTAAACACTCTTGATAGAACTTACCTATCTGAATAAGGAAGTGGGCCGCTTCCTATGAGAACTGAGCTGATTCTCTAGAGCATTCTGAGAAACGGGATACGTCCAGGGCCAAAATGGACACAACGGCATGAACTTAACAACACTTTTCAGAGATATCTCGCGTGCTATTGATGAATTACACCAAACGATGGCAGTTCAAGACATCGCGTTCACTGTCCGTCAAGTAGTTCCGGTAATTTCTCACTAAGCAAAGGTTCAAGACCTTATGGACACCTATTGCTTAAGATGTATTTCTCGTTTTCTGATTTCTGATTTTATCGCTTTCTTCATTCATATGGGGGATTGTTAGAGTTGAAAATGAATTTTTTAAAATTAAAATAGTCTTGATGGGATTGGATCTTAGGATCAAAGAGTCACTAGCCATTGAATTGGGTGGAAATAACAATTCCATTTTCACTCTTTAGTGAATGAAGATCCTTTGGTTAGTCCCACATTGGACAACCCAAGGATGAGTGCTCTCTTTATTACCACAAAATTGGCAACTAAGGGAGGGCCCTTAGGGTTTAGATGCCTTTGTGGTAGGGGGAGGACTAAGGCAATGGGCTAGTGGATTGATGCATGCTTATCACACATGTGCGGTGCTTCGCACCGAAGCATGCACGCGGGTCGCGGGCTTGCGTGTGTTTTACGCGTGCTCGGCGAGTGATCGGCGTGAGCCTGGCGTGTGCCTGCATGAGCCAGCAAGTGCCCCATCAATACATAACGTTTTTTTTTAAATTCCTAAAATATATTTATGTTACCGTTTTAAAATAAGTATGATTAATTCGAATTAATAAAAATATTCTTTCATAAATGCGAATCAATTCTCCTCTCTCGAATTTGCCTATAAAAGCAAAAGGAAAAATCATTTGAAAGGCACTCCAGTAGCAGCCACTGTCCTGTCTACTTTTCCCCTCTTTTTGCTTTGATTTGCGCAATTGAGTGTTTAAATTTCTTTTATTTCTTCTATTCTATTCGCTGTTAGGTTCATAGAGGGTTAACCAAGCTGTGCTAACTGGGTTAATAACGAGCAGTTCTATCCTGGACATGATTTGTCAGTAGGGGTATAGCATCGCTCATTATTGAGGTGTATCCGACAAATATCGTGTTAAGGACAATTTGCTGAGCAGGTGGCTCTGCCCAATTGTGTGCTTCAAAATATCAGAGTGCTTCTGTTATTGTTCTAACGTTAGCACAATTCTAGTTTCTGTTCAGTTTTATTTTTTTGTTACAGATTGACGAGGCTCTTGAGAAATGCCATGTCAAGGATGAGGTTGAAGCAGCCGGAGGCTTGGACATTCACGTGAAAGAAGATGGAATTTCATTTTCTGTTGGGCAACGGCAGCTTTCGTGCCTTGCTCGTGCTTTGTTGAAATCTTCAAAGGCAATACTTTAACTTAATCCTTAGAATGGAACTGTGTGGGATGCAAATTATTAGTTTGATCTCATTCAAATGCTAATTGACAATAATCTGGCAGGTACTCTGTTTGGATGAGTGCACTGCCAATGTAGACACTCAAACAGCAAAGTTACTACAAAATGCTATATCCAGTGAAACCAAAGGCAGAACAGTGATTACGATTGCTCATCGAATTTCCACCATTATGAACATGGATAAGATTCTGATTCTTGAACAAGGGAACCTGGTAAGCATAACACACATCTTTAAGTCCCTATTATTTCTAATCTTGTTATCGAGTAGACTTTTGTTTTGAACTTGAAAATGCAAGGAAGGATGAAATGCCATTTGTCACACATTCGTGGAACTAAGATCAGTTTGATGGGTATCTCAGTGAAACGATTGCAACGATATTGATCATATTTTCTATTTGTTTTATGTATTCTTTCATAGGTTAAGGAAGGTAACCCACAGATTCTGTTACAAATGAATTCTCCAAGTTGTTGTGTAAGATGCAAACCAAGAAACCTAGTTAAGATTAATGATTGAATGTGGAATACTGAAGTTTTCTTCTCATAGAAATAAAAATCCTGTTGATGAACTAAAATTGTCTAAATTGAAGTGTTTTTTTTTAATAGAAACGTTAACGGATTTCAGACCCAAATCCTTTCCAACTAGAAAGCATCTGCAAGTGTGTACTTCCTTACCAGCTAATTTGATGAAAGGAGATCAAACAAAACCGGAAGGAATTTATATTTCCTTCCATATCTATCCATCCATGCATGTACCTAGCAAACCTACAAATGGAAGATGGAAATAACCGAATCACCACATGTTCAAATAATACTATAGACAGTTTTAAAGTTGTTCTTAAAAAAGGATAATTCGATGACAAGAACAAATCTTTTCAAATCTAACATTTAATTTTGACACATTAATGTGACCTAAATGACAAAATTACTTATATACTCCTGGAGACAGTTAAATGAACAAAAATAAAAACACTATAGTTAGTATGTAATTAGCTTTTACGAGTACTAAATTTCCAGGTGAATGTAATGATATTGTAATTCTGGTAAAACCGTTGATCCGTGTACTTCATTACTTCATTTTAAAAAAATAATTCAATAGTTATGTCACTTTATTTAATTTTTTCTCGTGTAATCGTATAAAAGACGTTAACTATCATATTTATTATTCGCGCTAGCGCTCTGAGAAAATAATTATTATATACGTAGGCGTTATAAAGAAGTCCCGCCAAAAAACCGTTAGGTGGTTATTATAGTCGTTATTTATATTAATATTTTTGATAAATATAAAATAAGTAAATCTGTAATCCGTCATCTTGAATATTCTATATGTTTTTCTAATTAATTAGTTATTTGGGATATTTATGAATACTCGGAATTCAGTTGTATGGTATGTTGTATGTTCTTGAGTAAACAACTAATGTTCTCGTAAACCAAAGACATTTGATTAAACTTTTAAGTATAAAATCAAATTTTAAACTTAATAATTTATTTAAAAAATATTAAACCAAAGTATAAAACGAAATTATACAAAAAATTCACTTGAAAAACACCAAATTAAAAGTTTTATTTTTCTATAAAATGGTTGTTCACTATGAAGCCATATAAACAAAGGTTACATACGTAATTTTGACACAAGTAAATCGGATTCCAAAGTTAGTATTTAACTGAAATCCATAAACCATGAAAATCCGACCGTGGGATTGTTTTATTATTTATATTCTCTTCAAAATTGAGTTATTTAGTACTCTAAAATATTTGTCAAAAGCGAGAGCTCGAGAGAAAGAGAGAAAAAGGAGGAGAAGCGCGAAACACCTTACATTCTGTTTGATTCTAAGGTAATTTTCAAAAAAATAAAAATACTTTGGTTTCTGTTTTTTTTAAGGTTTTGCGTTTATGTTGTTGTTGTTTAAGGAACCCTAGATTTGGAGTTTGTTTTGTTGATACATTTGTTTGTGTTTGTTTTTCTAGGGTTTTCTTTATTGTTCCTGTTTGGGGGTTAGGGTTTGTTATGGTGTGAAGTTTAAGTGGAATTTTGTAAGAAGAAAGTGATTACTGAGGATCTCTGAAGAGATAGGGAAAATGGCTGCTGCTGCTGCTGACAAACTACTAGAGAGTCAGCTTATGGAATGTGGGAAAAAGCTTCTCAAACCACCTTCATCTGTTGATCAACTTTTACATATTTTGGATGTAAGTATTCCCTCTTAGGAGAGTTTTCCTGTTACTACTTGTGCAGTATTTATGTTCTGTTTTATTGATTTCAGAAGATTTAAAGGTTTTTTTTGTTTTGTATTAATGGTCTTCTTCTTAGTGTTGTGCATATCTTTAAGAAGAATTATGTTATTTGATCTTTAGAAATAACTAATTGTACCTTCAGAAACAGATGAGATTTGGTTATTTTAAGAGTAGATCGGTTCTAAATAGTTTTTTTTCTGTTTTTTTTTTCTCTCGTAATGTTTCTCTTTCCTTTCAACTAATAGGGTTTATAACGTTTAAGCGGGATGTGATTTGTAACCATACTATGTTCGTTTTATAGGGTTAGGATGCTTAGGTTTTAACTGATAGAAATTATTAGTCAAAGATGTGTACGTGCCATGAAATCTAGAGGCTAGTTTGCCTGGTAAACCATAATACCGTATGAAATAAAGGTAATTGGGAGTTTTAGTCCTCCCTTTGCTCTTGAGGAACCTTATTTAGTTCTTTTCCCATGTGAAATTCAGTGTTGATCACGATGCTTGACATTATAGATTTATGGTTTTTGCAGTACAGTTCAGCCTGTTTTTTTTTTTTTGTCTCAGAACTTCTCTTGTTGCTGATTGTTACAATGGCTTATACATTTGTCTTCTTTTTTATTTTTAGAAAGTTGAAATTCATCTGTCCAAAGTGGAGCAGTCACCATCGGAGTCAATGAATAATGCTCTGGCTCCCTCAATGAAGGCATTGGTTGCGAACGAATTGTTGAGGCACCCTGATGTGGACGTGAAAGTATCAGTGGCATCTTGCATAAGTGAGATTACACGAATTACGGCACCAGAGGCTCCTTATGAAGATGATCAGATGAAGGTTAACAAAGAAAGCTTATGTTCTTTAGCCAATTATTGTACTTTCCTGTTTCATGGCTTTTAATGAAGACCAAACATTATGCCTCAGTTTTGCTGTTTGTGTTTCTGATTCTGTAATTTTTGCTCTATTTTCATGCAGGAGATTTTTCAACTGATTGTTGGTTCATTAGAGAAACTCTATGATACCTCTAGCCGCTCATATCATAAGAGAGCTTCGATACTGGAAACTGTTGCAAAGGTTCGATCTTGTGTAGTCATGCTGGACTTGGAATGTGATGGATTGATAATTGAGATGTTTCAGCATTTTCTGAAAGCCATTAGGTAATAAAGTCTCAAACTCTTTTCTATTTGGACTTCTATCCAGTGTCAACTTCTTGTTCTTAATTGGATTGCCATTGTTTGTTGTGTTGGATATTTTGCTGATTTGTGTTGTTATAGAGATAATGTTGTTGAGCACAAACCTTCGCTTGGCTGGTCACTGCTAGATATTTTGTTACCTACGCAGAAACATGGATCTAAGTATATTGTATTGTTAGTGCTAAATTTTCTGGGACTATTGAGTACTTCATTTTGCTTTCCCCAGTTTTTAAAGTAACTAGTGATTAGTAGTCGTTGTGTGCACACAGCAGGGTGCATGTCTGTAGATCACAGAAAGCCTGTGTTAGGAGTGTTTTGGAAGGTGCATGTGTCCGTACTTGAGCCTGCTGGCATCTGAAACTGAAGTGAAGTCTAGCATGTATGTAGATGCTTGATCATGTAGTAGTATCCTCCTTTAGGCAACAACATTCCTTTGTAGTTTGAAATTATGGGTTTGGACTTGAGGCAAAAAATTGTGGACATGCATGATTATTTATTTACGTGCTTCAACTGACAAGTTGAGTGTACTAACCGTCGCAAAGGTATGATTAGTACATGTTCTCTGGCATTATGTGCATCACTAGCATGCTTTGGTCTTTGGCAAGTTAGTTGTAGGGTCGAGTTTATATGTACAAAGAAACTCCCTGGCATGGTTTGCTTACCTCTCTGTGTACATTTTTTTAATGAGATTACATTGATTTCCAGGGATAACCAGCTCTCTATATTTTCCTCGATGGAGACAATTATGGTGCTAGTTTTAGAGGAAAGTGAAGAAGTCTCAACAGAGCTTCTTTGTCCACTCTTAACTAGCATTAAAAAGGAGAATCAGGTACATTATTCTTCACAGTTTATCTGATATTAGAATGATTAATCTGGTTTTGATCGGAAATGTGTTTTACTGGCTTCAAGGCTATCCCTGTTTCTTTTAAAGTTTGAACTGATAATAGTTGATAACATGTTCTCATTTTTCCTCAATGTTCACAAAGGCCAAGTTTCTGAAAACATTCACCCGGTCTTATTGTATGTTATCAGATGTTATTATTTGTCCTTTCCCATATATATATCGTGTGTACTGACGTGCATGCAAAAATTTGTTCAATAACGTTTTGTTTTCATATTATTCCTGTCTACAACCCTTCTTTGGTTCTAACTTCTGCGACCTTGGTTCACTTGGGGATCTTGGAACTTCTATTCATTCTATTTTAACTTTGTTTTGCTTTTTCTTTCTTATATTTTGACTTTTTCTTACAACTCATATGTCTTTACTTGTCAACGATTTTATCATTACTCAGGATGTTTTACCTATTGCAAAAAGATTGGCGGAGCAAGTTCTTGAAAAATGTGCTGCCAAAGTCAAGCCTTACCTGATGCAGGCAGTGTTATCCTTGAGCACTTCTGTACATGATTACAGTAAAGTTGTTGCTGCCATATGCCAGGAGACCTGTGGTAATATCAAGAATGATGATGTGTGTGCTTTTGAAGAACATCTGGTGGGTCTCTCAATCTTCACATGACTATAGATTTGTAATCTAAAATTAATTGATGTTGGTGATTTCCATCTACTTTTTATTGCTCGAGTGTTGTGTGTTTAATGAGTTGTTGGGTATTGATGAGGCCTATGCTGATGTCTGGACTTGAATTACTATGCTAACAAGTACTCTGATCATTGTCATGTTCCAGGATGATCAGGAGAAAACAAAAGCAAGGGTTGACTCTCATGAGGCAACACAGGTACATTCATTGCAAAACTTTGTTTGTCTTTCATCCTTCCCTCCCTCTTCTCTCTTATTTTTGTACTTTTTAAAAATCTATTTGTTATCTCTTTTCTCCAACATTGGTTCATTAGATTTTTAAATTCGATATCAGGTAGTAGATGAGCAGAAGCCTGAGGTGGCCAAGGAGCACAAGCCTGAGGCGGCTAAGGAGCAGAAGCCAGAGGTGACCGAGGAGCAGAAACCAGAGGCGGCCGAGGAGCAAAAACCAGAGGCGGCCGAGGAGCAGAAACCAGAGGCGGCCGAGGAAGAGAAATCAGAGGTGGCTGAGGAAGATAAGCCAGAGGTGGTCGAGGAAGAGAAGCCGGAAGTGGCCAAGGAAAAGAAACCTGGAGTGGCCGAGGAGAAGGCAGAAGTGGCTGGGGAGAAGGCAGAAGTGGCCGAGGAGAAGGCAGAAGTGGCTGAAATGCAGAAGCCAGAAGTGGCTGAAGTGCAGAATCCAGAAGTGACTGAAGAGCAGAAGCCAGTTGTGACCTCAGGAATTGTGGTATCCATTGCAAAAAAATCAGGAAATCCGGTTACGAGCAATGGTACTTCTGGGAAAAGTGACACTCTGATAAGTTCAGATGGCTTGCAAAAGGAAGTGATTTCTAGCGTGACTATTCGACGCACTGAAGATGAACCTAATGTAAACTCATCAAAGACTGCTGATTCAGAAACTAATCTAGACCCTGTTGTTATGGAGCCAGAAGATCAGAAGCTTAATACTTCTATACATTCAGCAGAAGTGTCTGACCGTTCTCGGACATTAAGTGACAAACAAGATGGAGAACATGAAGACAAGAAGAAGAGTCACAGTGCGGAAGCTAATAGTTCACCTCTGAAAGAGTGCTCTATAGGTGAGACAGCCGTGCCTTCAGAAAATGAGTTGCTGCAGTCGCAAAGTGAAACTGTAAATGCTGCTTCACCATCCCATAGTAAGAGTCTTCTTGAAGAAACTCATTCCAAGAAAGGTGCTAGGCAGCAAAAGAAGAGTAACAATACTCGAGATAGCGAACTTGATTCATCTTCAGCGCACAAGGGAGGTTTATCACAGGCCCAGGCCGAGGATCAACCATCTCCATCCACAGATGTAGTTTCCAATAAGAAGAATAATGATGAGAAGGGTTCTAAAGAGGAACAAGCAGTTTCAGAAGATGAAGCACCTCCATCTGCAGAAGTGATCTCACAGAATGATTCTAAGGTCAAAAAAGGTTCAGGAGCAAAACAAAATACCAGATCGCGTAGAAAGGCAAGAGCCAGTGAAGTAAGAAGTTCACGTCTTATGGATGATATCTTAGCCACAAAATCTGGTCCTGAAAGTGATTCTGAAGCAAAGCCAGTCGGACTATCCAGTAAGAAAATAGATGATAAGTCTTCTAAGGAGGATGAGCTGTCCGATATCAAGGAGGAAGTTAGAACAAAAAATGGAAGGGGGAAAAGTAACACTGAGAAGGATGTTACTGGAGAACCATGTATTGAGGTCGATGCTTCCAAGGAGGAGGATGAAGTCCCTCGTGACAAGAACACCAGAACAAAAAGAGGAAGGGGAAAAGTTAACTCCAAAGAGGTGACTGGAGAACCAAGTAGTACCAAGAAGGATGTTACTGAAGAACCATGTCTTGAGGTAGATGCTTCCAAGGAGGATGAAATCCCTCGTGATAAGGACATCAGAACAAAAAAAGGAAGGGGAAAAGTTAACTCCAAAGAGGTGACTGGAGAACCAAGTAATAAGGTATGGGAACTTTTTGACTCTACTTTGTTTCTAAATTTGCAGATTCTTGAGTAGACTTCTGATGGTCATCTGCCTTACAATCATTTTTTGTAAAGAAGGTTTCTTCCCCGAAGTCCACAGAATCATCAGATAAAGAGCAGAGCCATCTTGTGGTAACTCCTAGTACAAAATCAAAGAGAAAATGTGCTCCAGGAAATGACGTGGTTGGTCTACTGATTTTTACTTTCTTGCCTCTTGCTTTTATCCTTTCATATTTACTTTCCCATGTTACACTTACCTGCTTGCTGATCTGTTATCCTTCTTGCATTTTGGTGTTCTTATAGGTTGTATAACATTAAGTTTAGAATGGATCATGTGGCATACACGTTACATTTATTACTTTGAACCTTCCATCTAGGCCCTTATTAGTATTTACAAGCTAATGTCTTTTCAAGTTCCAGTTACTTTATGTTATGCTACTCTCAACCTCGTTGTGTTTTTAATGTTGTTTGCTGGAAACATCCTCAGCCTTTATTAGTTTCTTGGTAGCATTGGGTGCATACTTTTTTTTCTTCCCTCTTATTATATTGTGGAGCTTCTCTATCTGGTTTCGTGTCTGTGAAATTTAATATTGTGATGACCACCGGTGCATAATTTATCGCTTTTCCCGTAGATAGTTTCTTCTTCTCGTGCCTTTACCCTTGATTTATGGATCAACTTTTCTGGTGGACTCATTTTTGTGGTGGGTGCTTGTAAAGTTGTCAGTTGATTTAGGTGCAGGATCATGTGGTTGGTTTACTTGTATAATCGGATCACATTTAATAGTACTAATTATTTGATTTAAGGTTGTTCAATTCTTCCATTTTTCCACACAACTGCATTATAAACTGAACTTTTCTGCTGCTCGTCTGACATCCTATTTATGTTTTTGTCCTGGTCATCCTTCCCTATTTATCCTTGATGTGCTTTTGACTCCTCAATTCATCTTTCTTGGAAATTTCTTTAGGAATTGCATGCTTTGCTTTTGTTTTCATTTCTTACCCAATGTATCGCTGAGAAATCTAATTTTTAGTGATTTAGTCAAGTCATTTCTTTTTGCAAGGTTTTGGAGCACCCAGCTATTTTCTAATAAATCTTGGATATGTTTCATATTATGCTTTACACTCCGTCTACAGTTATTGATGTGTTCCTCTTGTTATGTCAGACTGAGAAAACACCAAAGTCTGTTGATGCTGGTGATGAACTGATTGGGCAAAAGGTCAAGGTTTGGTGGCCTGATGACAAAAAGTAAGAAAAAAAATCATGGTTATGAATTTCAGAACTAGTTCTAATAGTTATTTGCATGATGATTCTCGAGTCCAGAAGCCTATTGCGCATTCTTTAGTTCTGGTTGCTATCTATAGTGTTCATGCTTCTGACAGATGGTCACTGACACTCAACCATGTGGTACTATGTGCTATTTTTCTAGGGTGTTGGTTTGCTGATCTTTAATCTGGTGTAAATACTCACAGCTTTGTTTTTCCTTGTGTACTAGATATTGATTTTCCTTTTTAAGTGATTTCAACTTTGAAACATTGCTTACCATTGATATTTCATGTTCTGCAGGTTTTATCAAGGCACTATTGATACTTATAATCGTAAGACAAAAAAGCACAAGGTGAATGTTCTGTAGATATGCAGCTGTTCTGCTTTGTGTTTATAGTCAAATTTTGTTTCGAACGTCATGCATTATTTTTTTGATAAATGCAGGTTGTATATTTAGACGGTGAGATAGAGAAATTGGAGCTTAAGAAGGAAAAATGGGTAGCTATTGAAGAGTTTGAACCAGATGTAGGTATTAACTCAATAAAATGATTATATGTTGATCTTTTAGCTGCTCTAACCCATTTCTATATTTCTAACAGGAAGAAAGCGCTGAACTTTTGAGTCCCGATTCTTCTGAAACGTGAGTTTGCCACTATCTGAAATCAAACTTTCCTGTCATTTTTATGGAAATCCTTAGTTAACTATTGACTGTCTTGAGTTTTCTTCGTTAAGTTCACGATTCATCGTTTTGATTATCGAAGTATCTTTTCTTGATAGGCTGTTATGACGCAGTTGCTAGTTGGTTTGAAATGCAATATTTTGATCTTTTGTAGCGTCATCTTAGATAAAATATGCTGTTACATGTTACTTTTTAGGTATATTAACTTAACCCGACATCTTCTTAAAGAAGATTTCTAGTTTCCGCTTTCCCTTGCTATTTTGTTCTTGGATGGGCACAACAAGAGGCTGGTGTGAGATTTTTGTTAGAGAAGTAGGATGCAGGACCGACCTTCACTAGTTTAACAACGTTAATATGAGAGAGTGGCATGTTTCTCTGTATGTCCTGGATTCCACTTCATATGTAGGTCTCGTAGTAGCCTACATGTACTTTAAAGCCACCAAGAAAACATGGGATCTAACAATAAGCAAGGAATAGCAGAATTAGCAATCAGCAAATAACAAACATAATTTTAGATTGCATGCATACCCATTCTTTGATTTGGAGACTTTCTCGTGATACACAAGGCAGTTTTTGTCTGCTTTAAGTTCTGTTGTTAATGTGTGATTTGGTACTTTCACAGGCATCAAAAGAAAAAAGGGAAAAAGGAATTGGATTCCTCAACCTCGCAAACAAAGATAAACACATCAACAAAAAGGTAAGTCATTGTGACCTCATCTTATGTTGATTGGTGGCAACTGATGCTTAGAGCTCTCTTCTTCTTTGCTTTTTATGTGTTAGGCGGGAAAGTGTTTCAGTGAAGAAATCTGATGGTGCAGCAATTAAATCTGACCTAGCTGGTAAGTCTAGGGACAGTAGTAACAAATCCAAGGACAGTAGCAGTAAGGGAAGCAAATCCAAGGATGAGAGATCTACTAAAGCCAAGGAAGAGAAGGATGATAAATCCAAGGATGCAACTACTACTAAAGCTAGAAGTAAGCTGAAAGAGACTCCCAAAACACAAGGCGACAAGGTCAAGGTCTCATCCAAGTATGACGATGCAACACCATTAAACAAGGTAAAGGGTGATAGCAATAGCGAGTCTGGTGCCAATGGAACTTCTGCTGGCAAAAAAAGAAAATCTGATTCTTCATCAAAAGCCCAAGAAATTTCCTCAGTAGGAAAGAAAGTAAAGGCAGAGGAGACCGAGAGCAAAAGCGGGGGAAAAAACAATGTACAGAAGAGTGGATCAAAGAGTGGACGGAAGCAGCCCAGAAAGTAGATGGTGGATGTAGGTCCGACAGATTAGAGATTCCTTTGTTTGACCATGAGATTTTAAATGTTTGGCTTAGATCCTCCTCTCTCCACATTCTCCGCAGGTATATATGGATCATATTTTTGTATTCCTTTATCCAGTCTAAGGCATGTATCCATCCATCTGCTGCAGTAGTTTCGGATGCCGATGATGCCAATACTGTCTGTTCCCCGTAGGTTGTGTTATCAGGGTCCTTATCATGCCCTTGGTCAGCATCATTAGACTCTCTGGTCTGGAGGGGTTGGTTGCTATGCAGCCAATAGCTTCGAAGGTATCTATGATTGTGTTCTGTTTCCTAAGATAGGAACATAGTCTTGCTCTTTGTAACAGTAGTAGATAGATAAAAATGTTAGTGAACCTTTTTAGTTTTTAAGATGACCTTTTTTTTCTTCTTCTGATGAACAGTGTGTTAAATTATTAAATCATATTTTTGATTTGTAGATGCAACATGTTTTCTTGTTGTTGCAATTGTGTTCCAAATGTTGGGGCTCCTCGCTTCCATTGGATGTTAATTAGTAACGTATCTATTTGCTTGACCTTAATTGTAGAAGTTTGGGACAGCTTTATCACTAGTTATGCTTCTACTGATATTCCTGCAGTGGCTGTTACTGTTTGGCAAAACCTCCAAACAGAAGGTGATAGGTCAGCGAGAGGCCCTTGTTTACCCCTACTCTGAAATGTTGCATGTGCCATTTTAGCCTGGAGTTTGGTCGTTATTTTGTTTATTATGTCTATGTATAAAGTTTCAAATTGTTAAGCAGGGCATGCTAGTTTTTATGTTGCACATACTACAATCAGTTTAGATTGTGTTTGTTCTTCGATCCATGTTTTATACAACTTATACCTGTGAGTAATCCTCTCTTGTGTACTTTTCTATTGTCTCCATATGTTATGTTATTTGATCCAAACTGTGTGACAAACTCCTATGGAGGAAGATGTAATAATTCATTGTTTAAGGAACTCCTAGACATCCATAGTTCACTCGGACACCAGTTCAGTAGGGGATGATGCTAACTTGTTCTACGAATGAAGCGCTGTGTTGGGTCATAACGAAGTAAACCCTTATTATATATATATAGTAGCTTTTGCTGTGGAATGTAGAGCAGGGCCTTGAAGTTGTTTTGAGTCGGAAAAGTTGAAATAATCAACTGTATCTGCAGCATCAGTTCCAGGTGAAACTGCTGAAATAATTTACCTATATTAACAGGCGATCTAATTGACAGGACAACTGAGATTTAAACCCTAGTTAATTAGAATACATAACTTATCTCTTTACACAGTACAATACTCTCTTGTTCTTGTACAAAAAAACAAAACTAGAATCGTAATGATCTTTGCATCTTTTGTTCTGTTAATAATATGGTTATATTTTTAACCGTCCTGATTTTGTGCCCTAATGATCTTTGCATCTTTTGTTCTGTTAATAACATGGTTATATTTTTAACCGTCCTGATTTTGTGCCCTCTATGTTGACGAGCATTTCACTAAAGAGATTCTCATTTCATTTTTAGAGTGAGTAGTTTTTGTTTTAACTTAGACAAGAAGTTTCCACGTTCAAATACCAAGTCCTCCATGAATATCACAAAGAAAAGAAATGCCAAGTCTCTCAATGTGCCCCATTCAAATGCAGTTGTGTCGAGCTATCTACAACCAAAATGATAGGACATGAGGTAACTACCAAACATTTTGTCACCTCTTAATATATGATATGGAAGGACTACTAATCCGAAGTTTCAACTACAGTTGGAAAGTTCTTCCAACTATTGTGATGTAGTTGTTTTACTTGGCCATTTTAAGGGTGACCAAAAACTAATTTGGGGTGATTTTTTTAATCCAATCCCATAGATGTGGCTAAGGGATAACCTAGTGGTATGTAAAAATATTTAAATACCCTTTCATTAATCAAACAATTACCATAAAACCTTTTACTAATAAAAATTTAAAAACCTAAACCTAAATCTATTTCACACTTCTTCTCTACCGATTATCAATTTCTGTTTTCTCTTCTTCTTCTTTTGTTTTCAAACTATCGATTGTGGCATTTCAATTCATCTTCAACCGATTAATCGTAAACCAATCATCGTATAATCGTAAACCAATTCATCGTCGTTATTACAATCTAAAAATGGCAAGAAAGAAGCAAACAACACGTCAACTTGCTAATACAGAGTGGCCGGATTTTGCCGAGATAATAAGAAATCGAGAGATTGTTGAAGAACATAACGAAGAACGCGAAGATGATGACCTAGAGACGGAGACCGATTCCGACAATCATCCTCTCCAGAACTTTATAATGGCTCCAATAAGGTAAGGGTTTACCATTGTTTGTGTTTATATTGATTCAATCGAATGAATTAGTCACTAGAATATCAAGGGTTTTAGGTTAGATGTCATAATCGGTAGTTTCACGTTTATATTTTAACTACCGATTATGTTATTGTTCTTCATTCCTTATGAACATCATGCACAATCGGTAGTTATGTTTAGTCATAAACTACCAGTTATATTCCTGGACCAAAATTTAAATATGATCGGTAGTTTCGTATAGGGTTAAACTTCCGATTGTGTAAGTTAGTGGTTCCTCAAAAACATCGACTATAATCAGTAGTTAGATTTAGACATAAACTACTGATTATAATCCTGGACCCAAATTTACACATAATCGGTAGTTAATATTTTAATGTAACTACCGATTGTACGTGTGTCCATAAACTTTTCTGTTCCATTTTTTATGCACAATCGGTAGATAATGTAGAGCCCGAGCTACTGATTATGCACAATCGATAGTTAAGTTGTTTTTTAGACTATGGATTATGCACAATCGGTAGTTACGTTGTTTTTTTAACTACCGATTATGAACAACTGGGTGAGTTTAATGTACTTTGTCTACCGATTATGTACTGATTAAACGGTGTCTTGTTGGAAATAATTGTTCTTTATTTTGTATAAGAGAAGGGAAAAGCGATCTAAGCATTCCAACGATACAATTCTTAAGGGGCCTCGTCGTGAAGGGGGTAAGAAGGTAACTGCTAGTGCAAGAAGACAAAAGAGCGCTACCGGAATTGTTATCACCGAAGGAACTCAACCAAGTGTTCCAAGAAGTAGAAACAAAGAAGAAGGAGAACTAAGTTCTCCACAAGATAGATACTTTGATGAATGAGGACCAAGTGGTAGACAAGAAGAAGCAAGTGGTACAAAGAAGCCAGCTAAGAAGAAAGGAGCACACAAGGTCCCCGACTCTTTGAAGATGAAGGGTCTTCAAGAAGGCCAAATCCCTGGACTCCCAAGAGATGAAGGGGAACTATTATTTGGGTACAAAGACTCTTGGATGAAAGAAATTTACTCTATTGAGGTAATAATTATAAAACACAATTCTTAACATATTGTCTTTTTATTCGTAGAAGTGTTAACTATTATTCTAATTGTTTTTTAATTCATCATGTATATTAGGACCATTCTAATGCGGTCCGTCTACTCAAACCTACGGCTCCACCAACAAAGATGAACGATTGGCCGTTAGAAGGTGAATGTGAACGGTTCCAGCAAATTATACTGCACTCGGCGCTATCTACGGCTGCCGATAATTCAATGTTACATCACGACCGGATGTCGATATCGGCCTTCATGGAGAGGAGGTATCCTGAAACCGATACTTTCCATATCCTGTGGGGAGAGATGACGATCACCCACGATGATGTGGTGCTGATTCTAGATCTCACTGACCATGGTACGACGGTGAAGTTTGATTATGTGAAGCAGTTAAGCTGGGACCAGCTTTATGTTTACACTGAGAGGTGCCTTGGTTGGGATCGAGCGACATCCGATGAAGAGTTTAAACGGTACGCTCCTTACAAAACCAGACAGTTCAGCATGGTCCAACTGATGAAAATGTTCAGAGGCACCAAGGATAAAGAAAAGATGAACCCAGAGTTTAGCGATGACCAGGTCAATGCTGCAGCCACTGCATATCTTCTCTGTGTGTTAGGATGTGTAATTTTCCCCAATGCTAGTGGCAACCGGGTCGACGCCAACCTTCTACAACTTTTGCATCCCCTCAACAAAGTTCGCGACTATTCGTGGGGCACCGCATGTCATGCGTTCTTGATGGAAGAGTTGAGAAAGGCATCCAGGGAACAAACTAGCCAAATTGCCGGGAACGTGAGCCTACTACATATATTTTGGTAACTCTATTGATGGTTTGATTGTTATTTATTTTTCCCCCTTTTAAGAATCAATTTTCTCATACTTGGTTTGATATGTACATTAGACATGGATATATGATCACTTCCCGTCCCTCGAGTTGGCTAGAGAGAATCCGGCATGGGAGAAAGGAACACCCCGAGACATAAAATACATCTTTGAGGGCAACCATTCACGAACTAAGGAGCCTAAGTTGATTTCTTTGAGGAGGAAATTAGACTCGATGGCGTCCAAAGATGTATGTTTTGATCCATACAGGGAAGAGCGAGCTAGTGGTCATATAACGCGAAAGGTCTGAGTTGTCGTTCTACTATGGACCCTTGTGGCATCCAACTGGATATGTCATGTACAATGCCACAAGGGTGATGCGTCAACTCGGTTATGTCCAAGAAGAACCTTAGAGTCATTTCAGGGGCAGGTTCCAGTTGAACGTCGAGAACTTTACTTGTGGTAAGGACTCTATCACAGTAGTTTACTCTGGTAACCCATCCGTTAAACATTGGAACAACATGATGCAATCTATGATCAACGAGGGGAGACCTGTCACCCGAGCTGATAACATTCTCATCTTCATGTGATCCGTGAAGATAAAGGAAAGACCACCAGGGTGCCCGAATATACTTGCATAATCAAAGACAAACCCTCGGGCTATGAAAGGCTGGTACGTAATGTTATTTCCTTTTGATTTTAGTATTACGGCTCAGTATTTTGATAATAATCGTTTGATAGTTATTGCCTAAAAACAGAAAAAAAGGTTTGCATTTTTCTCAAAGAAGATAGCTGGGTGCATAATTGCGGGAATGCCTTCACCAATTGAGAAGATGATGATATAGCATAAAGTCCTCATTGACAATATTGATAATGAAGCCTATGCTAGCAAGTTTGGGGAGAAATCTGCGAATAAGCCTAAGAGGCTAACATCAAAGCACACTAAAAGATCTCGCGGTTCAATGAGTGCTGCTTCTAAAACAAATATCCCTGAGGGTGAAGCCAATGCCGCTGATGCTGAAAGATTGTTAGCCCCTGGTGCTCGTGCTCCTCGTACCAAAACCAAAAGAGTTAGAAATTAGATTGTGGTTTTTTACTTTATGGATATGTCTCTGGTGTTTAACATTACTGGTTTTAAATGTATAACATTTGAAAGGATTTTAATTTTTTTTTGTGAGTTATCAATTGAATCGCAAGAGATTTATTTTTAACAAGTTATTTTGTTCAAATTTTACATTATAATCGGCAGATAATTGGTTTGAAGCACCTACCGATTATGGAATTTCATCAACAATCGGTAGATAACAATCTACCGATTATGTTAGCGTAAGACAAGCAGTAGATAGATATCTACTGATTACATTTACCCCAGGAACTGCTTGTTCCTGGACATTTTTTGCACGATAATCGGTAGTTTAAGAATTTCTTAAACTACCGATTATGCTTGTACAAAATGGTGAAATTTTGAAAAAAAATTCGATTTTCAATTTGGGGCTACTCATTCTAATCGGTAGTTTAAGAAATTTCTTAAACTATAGATTATGCTTGTACAAAATGATGAAATTTTGAAAAAAAAATCGATTTCCAATTTGGGGCTACTCATTATAATCGGTAGTTTAAGAAATTTCTTAAACTACCGATTATGCTTGTTCAAAATGTTAAAATTTTGAAAAAAAATTCGATTTCCAATTTGGGGCTACTCATTATAATCGTTAGTTTAAGAATTTCTTAAACTACCGATTATGCTTGTACAAAATGATGAAATTTTGAAAAAAAATTCGATTTCCAATTTGGGGCTACTCATTGGTAGTTTAAGAAATTTATTAAACTACCGATTATGCTTGTACAAAATGTTAAAGTTTTGAAAAAAAATTCGATTTCCAATTTGGGGCTACTCATTATAATCGGTAGTTTAAGAATTTCTTAAACTACCGATTATGCTTGTACAAAATGTTGAAGTTTTGAAAAAAATTCGATTTCCAATTTGGGGCTACTCATTATAATCGGTAGTTTAAGAAAGTATTAACCTACCGATTATGCTTGTTCAAAATGAAAAAAACTTTGAAAAAAATTCGCTTTCCAATTTGGGGCTACTCATTATAATCGGTAGTTTAAAAAATTCTTAACCTACCGATTATGCTTGTGCAAATTGTTGAAATTTTCATAATTTTTTTGATTTCCAATTTAGGGCTACTCATTATAATCGGTAGTAAATATATTTGTTAGATTACCGATTAACACAATCGGTAGATAATGGTGATCCCAAAACTTCCGATTGTTAATATTCGTTCGAACTTAGTGTACATATTTTCTGTACACTCTTGTTACACCAGGCCTCAACGGCTTTTTTTTTTTTGAAAAAAAGAGTCGTTAAGACTCTAATCTATATAAGGAGGGTGGCCTATTCTCATTTATGCACCTCCAATACATTTTAACTCTCCAACATCGAAGAAATAACCGTGATTAATGGCTCAACCGTTCACGGTAGAGGAAGATTTATCGTTATGTAGGCGTTATGTACAATTCTATCCGAAACGAGGAGAAGAACGTAGGAAAAATGGTGTAATGAGTATGAGTTATTTGGATAGTGTTCACGAACATTTTTGTGTTGACACCGGGAACCCAATAACCGTAATAAAGCTGATCTTTTTTTTCGATTTCATTCTATAGGCAGAGAAGTTGATCCATTTGTGAATTTAACTTATCTTGTCAATCGATATCGTTTGAGGGGTGAAACTAAGGATGAAGTTATAGTGAGATCTCGAGGAATGACGACGATGGAAACGATCAAATTACCATTACGAAGCTCATTTCAATATCATTAAGGTGATGAACAGATTCAACCCGTTTAAGGTTTGTCCACGCCGTTAAAGCAGATTTTTCCCCCCAGGATAGTGTAAAATAATAACTAATATAATAATAGTGTAAAATGGCAGGTTTATAAACAGAAACCAAAACCTAATTCTTCTTCTTCTCTACCTATTTACGCCTCTTTTTCTTCTCATTTCCTTCTCTACCTCTACCTCTACCTATTCTCAACTAAAATAGCCTCCTTTTCCATTTCTTTTCCTCTACTGATTCTTCTACTCCCTTTACTCTCATTCTCCATTGAAAATGGCTCCAAAATCTTTACCTAAACAATCAAAAAAGGGAAAGGAAAATATGGTGATAGAGGAGTTCAAAATTATTGAAATCAATTCGTCATCCGATTTCGATGAACTTCCCCTCCGACCAAAAAATGTTCCTACCCAATCAAAGAAGGGAAAGGAAAAGTAAGTTACATCCAATTTTTCTGTTTTTAGTCATTACTTTGAAGAAATCATGACAATTCTTGTTTAAAGACTTTTGTCTAACACATAATCGGTAGAAATATGACGAACTTTATCTACCGATTGTGCCTATAGTTCATCATTTCTGAAGAACATCATGCACAATCGGTAGGTATTGCATAATTTTATCTACCGATTGTGTGTAATCGGTTGATATTTCATATTTTTAACTACCGATTGTGTGCTTTTGTTTATTTTTATAATAGCTATTGTGTAGTTAGTAATGACTATTATTAATCATAGTTTATTTCAATGGACATTGATTATTAATCAATGTTTGAGTATGTTCATTAGGGTTATGGATGAAGATGATTTCGATGAAGGTCTTTCTCCGGCTCGAAAGGCTGAATTGCTTTCTCGTCCTCTTTTAATTTGTCGAATGGAGTTTCTGATGTAGAAATATATCAAATGATGCTGGATGATCCGGATTTATCATAAATGATGAAGGATCCTGATTCTTGGTGGATTGGTCCTGACAATCCCTTTAATTGGGTTGATGTTTCACCTTCGCATGAAGGATCTGAGGCAGAAATGAATCGAAGGATAGCGGCTGATCTGGATTTTGATCCTCGACTCTTTTTCAGGGACAAAGACTTCTCAGGCATAAACCCATACTACAATGAAGTTGGAGAGTACATAGGTCCAGTTCAGGATGATGAAGTTGTTTCTGATCCTAAGGGGAAGGAGAAGAAGAAGAAGAAGCGGGTTGAAACTAGGACCAAGTCGAGAGTAACAAGGAGTGAAATAATTTCATGAGATCAATGAGATTGAACACTTTGAATTTCTATGATGTGTTTTGTTTCGGTAGTAGGTGAATTTCGAATGTTTTTAGTTTTTTTGAACAAGTTTAATGAACAATATGTAGTAAGTTTATTTGGACAAGTCTTTCTTCGGATGTTGAAATAGTATTATGAAGTTAGATGTTAAGTAAAACCGGCATAATCGGTAGATAACTATGTTTCTAAACTACCGATTACATACAATCGGTAGTTATTAATTTTTCGTGCTACCGGTTAACCACAATCGGTAGTTATTTATGTTCACTTACTACCGATTATGCCAAGAAAAGTCCTGGAAAAAAAAAAACAGTTTAATCGGTAGGTAAATTTAATCTTTAAACTACCGACTATGAAGTTTAAAATTTTAAAGTTTAATTCAATCCTGGTTACAATCCGTAGATATAAATTTTCAATTTCTACCGATTGTAAAAGATGAAGAGTTAGAAATTTTGTAAGTTTTGAGAAATTCAATTTGGGGCGACACCTATAATCGGTAGTTATGGTACTCCACTAAACTACTGATTGTACAATCAGTAGGAATAAAAATCACGAGCCTACCGATTGTACAAAACTATAACTCAAAAAAATCAATCTAAAACATTCTCGATTTCTATTCCAAAACTAACTCAAATAATTTTCTAACACTAACTATAACCAAATTAATTAACTAATTAATGAAAATTAAAACTAATTAAGTAAGAGTAGATTAACCATTATAGAAAATATATGGATAAGGAATATATTGATATTATTTCACAATAACCTTATTTTGTTTTATTAGTCGTCCCAAAATGATTTATGGTCGTACTCAAAATGGCCAGGTTGTTTTAATCTTCTTCTATTCTTCGCTTAGTAATGTCTTTCAAGAAC
Source organism: Papaver californicum (assembly GCA_023531435.1). NCBI lineage: Eukaryota > Viridiplantae > Streptophyta > Magnoliopsida > Ranunculales > Papaveraceae > Papaver > Papaver californicum. The sequence goes on along the minus strand of JAJJMC010000167.1, from coordinate 339,278 downwards.
TAATTTGTATTCTGTTTCTTTGATCTTTCTATTCTTCTTTATCGATCAAAAAATTAAAAGAATGAATTCTTAAGTTTCCGGTTCACAGCAGTGACCAATGTCTATGACAGTATGACCAGTGTCTTCTGGTCGGTCCTTGCGAATAATTCAGGAGAGGGAAAAAAAAGAACAAAATCCCTTCCTTAATTAATTGATTTTAAGAAAATAATTTATCAATTTAGTTGAATGATTTGTTATCCAGAATGTCTTTACTTTACACAGCAGTATCATACATTACTACAATAAAAAAAAAAGAAAAAGAATTCTGCACCAAATATATAGAATTTACCATAGCTTTTGTTTTACCAGTGTTAGGTGAAGTGACTAATCTCTATAAATTCAAATAATATGGGATTCCCCATTTCTCAATTCACCAGTAATTCTCTGTTTCCACCTTATTGTGTGCAAAAAGCAAAAGTCAAGATTTAACCGGAGAAAAAACAGGCAGACAATATGCTTATTGATGCACCCTCAGTTCCTGGCCCTGTATGTGTTACAGGTGCCGGAGGTTTCATCGCATCTTGGATGGTTAAAATTTTGTTAGAAAAAGGTTACACTGTTAGAGGAACTGTAAGGAACCCAGATGATCCTAAGAACTCACATTTAAGAGATCTTGAAGGTGCAAAAGATAGGCTGATATTATGTAAAGCTGATCTTCTTGATTATGGTAGTCTTCTTGATGCAATTAATGGATGTGAAGGTGTTTTTCATACTGCATCTCCTGTTACTGATGATCCAGTAAGTTTCAAATATTGCCTGTATTCAAATATTAACCAACAAGCTAGCTAGCTCTATTTTTCTTTTAATCTTGTTTTCTTGATTACTTAATTAATAACTCTGTCTATATCATCTATCTAGGAGCAAATGGTTGAGCCTGCGGTAAATGGAACGACTAATGTGATCAACGCTGCAGCTGAATCAGGTGTTCGTCGTGTTGTATTCACATCTTCCATTGGAGCTGTGTATATGGATCCAAATAGAGGTCCAGATGTTGTTGTAGATGAGAAATGTTGGAGTGATCTTGATTTCTGCAAGAATACCAGGGTTAGTTAGGTTGCTGCAACTTTTACATCACCCGGCCCTTAGCCGATGTCACTGTAATACAGTGGTAAATTAAGTGTTTGAGCTAATGATACCGATGACCTGAGTTCATTTATTGTTGTTGCAGAATTGGTATTGTTATGGAAAAGCAGTGGCAGAAAAAGCAGCATGGGAAGTATCAAGAGAGAAAGGTGTGGATTTAGTAGTAATAAATCCAGTATTAGTGTTGGGACCACTTCTTCAACCAACAGTCAATGCAAGTATAGTTCACATACTCAAATACTTAACTGGTTCAGCTAAAACATATGCAAACTCTGTGCAAGCCTACGTTCATGTCAAAGATGTAGCCTTAGCTCATATTCTTGTTTACGAAACTCCATCTGCCGAGGGAAGATATTTGTGTGCCGAAAGCGTACTTCACCGTGGCGACATTGTTGAGATTCTCTTAAAGTTCTTCCCTGAATATCCCATCCCAAGCAAGTAAGTCTATTTCTACCTATATTATTTTCACTTCTCTTTAGATTTTTTTTTCTTCTTTAAATATTACGGTCCAATGACTTTACCACTCGACCAGAATACGATTCCAAATGCATATCGAAGGTGTGTCGACGAATAGTCTTCCCTTCCTTGCCAGTTTCTTCGTGTGATTAAACTGTATTGTGCATAGACCGACCGAAGTGACGTTAAGTTGACGCTAGAGTAAGGTACAAGTTACAAACTTGCATACGTTGGTTGGATGCCTTGTGCCCTTGACGAACGCATGAAGGTTCTTCTTTTTTTCTTTGCGTTTTTTTTTAAATTTCCTCGAATTGCCTTGTTTGGTGAAGTGGGGACATGTATGTCTTTCAAAATACAGTTAGGGGTAGCTACAACCAAGCTTCCCTGGCTGAAACCACCCCAAAAACCCCAAAACGACAGTTTTTTACTATCTAATTTATATCGAGCCGAAGTTATATAGTGATTTTAGGCTTAAGCAAAGGCGATCAAGCAGCTTAAGTTCGGGGTATCCAATATCTCTAGTTCCGTCGCTATATTAAAATTATTCTTGTTTGGTAAAAATTATAATTATCATTTACGATTATAGATAATCGTAAACTTAAAAATAATTATACTATTAATCATTTTTTAATAATTATTAGTAAATATATTTTTAGAATAATTGATTATCATAAAAAAAATGTTCTCAAAAAAAAGATAAAAGAATGATGATCTAATTTTTTTTAGTTCATTATAATTTTTATGTCTCTATCTTGATAGTTGAGAGAAATTAAGAAAAATAATGATTTTTTTTAATTATAATTAAAATAATCAGTTATTATGAATTTTAACAAACACCTGTATAATGGATTATGGACTGAATAAATTATGGGTTCATAATTTATTATAATATCGGTTATCATACACCCCATTATTTAAATTTTTATTTATTACAAACTAATTATAATAAGGAAAAAGTTTATAATGGGAGAATACGAGAATCAGATTTAATCGTTGTATTTTTATTAAAGATAAATAATACTCCGTATAAGGTATTATCGCATTAGAAAATACACTTGGTTTGAAAACAAATTCATTGAAGGGCTAAGATACTTCACACTTTATAATTGATTGTCAAAAAAAAAAAAACATTTTATTTGTCATCCCTCGAAAGATGATGATGAAATGAAAAAAAATAAGCCACACAGTGAAGTGGCACTGTCTTGCACACAAGTTAGCCCAAGTTATTATATTTATTGATTAATCTATTGAGCTAATTAACAACTACTATTATATATGTTGGTGGGAAATTAGGATCAAATGTTCACGGTAGATATATGGGGATTTTTTTTCTTCTAGTCCATTTTTTTTTATTTACCATAATCCACCAATAAGATTATATATATGATGATATAATTAACTAATAATAGGATTGAATTACACAAATAGTCTTTTAGAAAACCATTTCTTAATGTAAAAGATTTTTCGAACTGCACCTTTATATTGGGGACGAGGGAGTATTGTATATGGATTTGGGAACCTCTTTTTGAATTTGGTACCATATAAAGACATCGTCCAACCATGTCATTTTTGGCAAAGCCTCTAGACATTTTAGTTTTTCTACAATTTCGTGTTAAAGTGTTGTTCAAAATTTTCTTTTAGAGATGTCAAAATTCAAAACTGAAAAAAGCATACCCAACTCCAAGGACTAGAATGCACTTGCATTTCACAAACAAAACTTGGTTTTGTGGAAAAATCAAGGCACCAAATTAAAAAGTTTGCCCTTAATACTGATCTTGTTAGGATCGATGTTATAAAAATAAAATAAAATAAAAAACAAAAATACACAAGATTTACTTAGTTCATCTAATTTAGGTTACGTCCAAGGAGCGACTGCGGTTTTCACTATGATCTTAAAAACAGAGTTTCAGAGAAATACAATGATGATACGACAATAAGATACAAATCTTAGATAGGACAACTCTCTATATATATAGAGACTACTAAAAAAATTTCAATTAATTTTCCAACGGACCATCTGTGGGATCGGATTAAATACGAAATCGAGTCGTACACTATCAGGCTCCATATAAACATAACAGATCTTCCTCTGAACCTTCGGTTAGTGTGACCAAGGTGACAGAGTGTAAGGCGCTGTATAATCAAACTCCTATTCATTCCTGACTAAAAAAACACATGGTATTGGACCACTCACCGCACCACTCACCACACCACTCACCACTGTGAAAAGAGTAGTAGTAGATGGAGCATAATAGTCCATTACGAGTAATAGTCCCTACCATATCAAATATGTGTGTTGAGATCTGAACTTTTTTAACTCCACTCCACCACCATTTCCATGATGAAGAACCAGTGTTAAGGTCTGACTCACACCCACCAATAATATTATTACAACTACTGTAATCAGTCACGCACGCACCATCACCGGTGACCCCCTCCTCCTCCCATTTTTGCTGTTGGTGGAAGAAGATATAAACCAACCACTTTGATTTGATTACTTTCATCATCATTTCTTTTGATTTCTTTTGCGTCACTTATTCTCTTTCTTGGAAAAAAAAAAGAAAAAGAAAGAGAAGGAGATCGTGATCTTATCTGTTTTTGGTGAGCCATCTCGATCCATCATATATATTACTCCTTATGTTTTTAAATATAGGTTTATTTGATTTAGTATGAAGATTAAATAAATAAATTGATATAATTATTTTTGTTACGTTTTTATTAATTTATATTTTTTTATGTTTTTTATTAATTTATAAGTGTCACTCTATGGATAAATTAATAGACTAATAATATATGATTTTCCTTAAATATATTAGATACCCGTGATTTAATTGATGAAATAATATCTCTAAAAACATGTTTTTTTGAACCGATGTACAAAGAAAAAATATTGTTTCCAATTAACTTTTATTTACAAATCTTTTTGTCCAATCCTAACAATTTGAAAGTTTTTTTCTAAATTTTATTGCTCTACACTTTCCACCTGCTTTTTTAAATTCTATCAAAATTTTACTCTTACAATCACTTTTTAATTGAGACAATATCCGTGAAAATAATTGATTTGAAGATTATAGAAACCTTACCTATTTTTATAAAACTTAGGGAATAGTTTTTTCTTTTTAAAAAATACGTACTTTGAGGTTAACAAAAACTTAGGATAAGATGTCCAATATTGCTACATTAATATTCGGCAAATTCAAACTTGGGCTGCTAATGCCACAATATGAGTGCGTTAATTATAACACAAACCCCATTGTGTACAATGCTGTTTACCCTTATAATAGCAACTCTGCTAATAGGAGGTACTAAAGTTAGGGAATCATTCATTTTCTTTGGGCATGATTTTTCATTCAAAAAGTTAGGGGAATCTTTGTAGTCATATACTATGCTAGTAGGTAAACCGAAGCTCCTTAATTACTTGTCTCGTTGCTTCCTCTCTATGATTTAATATTGACATGCACCTTGATGAGATAGAGACGTGTATTAGGAGTTCTCAAATACTTTAGTCTTCTAGTAGCCACACACTCGTTTCATGGTTCATAGGATTATTTTCCAACAAAAATGTTTCTCCAAAATCATCATTTTTCTTGGTGTATACTGTCCAAAGGGGCCGTCTGTTGTCGTAATCTGTTTACGTCCTACCTAATTTGGTAGAGCTTGGATTCTTCTTCTAAATGGGTCTTTTGTTCCGATGTTTCAAATAGCTCTTTTTATAAGATGTTATTTTTGAAATCTTGATGAGAACGGTGTTGGGCAACTCTTTTTTCTTATTTTTAGTTGTTAATTAGTTTTCAGCAACTTTTTCTTGATTGTTACAAGAATTACGTCTTATTACGTCTCATATGGTGAGATGTGATACTCCAACCTACAACTTGGAAACTCATATTTCTAAGTTCCAACCATTCGGTGGTGGGGGTGGAGTCAGATATAGGCATCCGTCTCAAAAACTTATTTATACATGTTTTATAAAATCTTTCTCTAAATTTACTAATTTATTCATCGTTCATTTCTTTTTACTTTCATTCTTGGATCAAGTATGATACTGACATATTGTATATGTATCTCAGGTGTTCTGATCAAGTACGACCAAGGGTTCAACCATACAAATTCTCAAACAATAAGCTCAAGGATTTAGGGTTTGAATTCATTCCAGTGAAACAAAGCTTATATGAGACTGTGAAGAGTCTTCAAGAGAAAGGTCATCTTCCTCTTCCTACTCAACCTGAAGACAGTACTCTCCGAATTGATTCTTGATTAACAGCTTGATACGGAGGAATGGGCTTTGAATTTGTATTGTATCTCATGTTAACTGGCTTTTCATTATTACCAATACGGGAGATTCTTACGGGGAAAGATCTTGTCAGCTTATAAACTCATCTATGCATCTTTTACTGTTCCAATTATATATTAAATGTATAGATAGATAAAAAGAATATCTTTATTACAAAAATAAGTAAATAACGAGTATCCGGCAAGACCAACAAATCCTGACAGTTGGATCATTAGAATAGGTTCAACCAGGTTTGGCATATTTTCACGAATTATAAGAAGATACATTTACTAACGGGGCTGATACCATTTTATATAAGACATACAAATCTTAAGCGATCCTGATTGTTAGATCGATTAAAATGTATATCATGTGAGTCTTGGCAGGGCTGGTCCTACATTTTATGTTGCCTAATACAATATAAAAATATTTCTAACCCCTTATTAATAAAATAAAATTATATATAATAAAAGTTGCATTAATATTATTAATTAGAAAAACATTCGATTATAATCAATCAGAAATCGCTTCTTTGTACATTCTTAGTAGCAAAATCATTAATGGTATACATAAAATATAAGTTTTCACCAATTGTATTAGAATTATAATTTTAGCAAAATCATTAATAATATACATAGAATATAAGTTTTCAACAATTGTATTAGAATTATAATTTATAGAATACAGTGTAAAGATGAGAATCATGAGATAAAGTAGGTAACCTCTATGACAGATGAAGTAGTTAACCTTAACATTTGAATTACTACAAGAGTTTATATATACAACGAAGCAATTGTATTAGAATATACTATACAGATAGATCGATCACCGATGAAGCCATGGAGGATAAAAAACCCCAATAATATAATAAACTAATCTCAGATTATAGATAGTAACAATACAAAGCGGCATTATTAATTAAGAAAGATACAACAGTAACAATTGAATCAATTGTCTTAAAAAATAATAATATCAAACATATATAAGTTTATGAACCCTATAACAACTTCTTCTTCACTTTTCTTTTCGGTTTTACAATAGAGTCGGTATTTGAAGGAAAAAAAAAATATATTTTATACTAGTGTAAGAAGTTTTTTTTTGTGTTCCCCCTATGACTTGTAGTCTCAAGTAAAGCTTTACTTGCTTTTAACTAGAGAGCCATCCTTAATCTTGGTATCCCCTTTATAAACAATATTAATTCTAACCTAATTAGGTCATTTGAAGCATAAGAGAGTTAGGACTTGGGAAACCCAAATCTAACTCTAGGGAAAGAACACGCAGCAAATGCCTTCATCTTCAGTTGATAGCTGATGACTTTAATACTGGGATTATGCATGTTGGCCAGGGACCAACTATCATTTTGAAGTCAGAAGCCTAGTTAGCAATTCAACGTATTACTCAGAGCCCGACCTTTGATATACGTATAATATGATCATGCCGAATTATTCGCGAATCCGAATAATTCGGTAATCACTCAGCTAAGTCAGGAACGATTCAATGACTCGATCCACCGGTTTTTAAAGTTTTTAAAAACTAAAAGGTGGGCTTCGAACCCAAGACCTCTTATATGGAATTATAAGCTCCAACCACTGAGCCAAGCAATGCTTGTTGATTATAAACTAGATACCTTTTATATATTCCATTTCAAATCATATTTCTATGTAAATTTTTACTAAAATATATTTTCTTATAATTTGATGTATGACGAATTTTAAATATCGGATTTACATTTTAAAACGAATTATACAAGTACGTATGTCGTTTCGAATTATTATCAAACAACGAACCATTGACCGAACTCAAATCATATGAATCCGTATAATACTTATACATTTTTCTTCCCGAACTTCTCTCTGTATCATAATTGCTAACTAAGGTCAGAAGTTCAAATTCTAGTACCAGTGCTTTCCAAAAAAATAAAAAATAAACCTGAAATAAAGTGCATTATCTTAATAATTTAATATTATTACTATCAAGCTCATTCTCAATCTTGGTTGCAACATTATATCTACTCCAATGAAAATTCATTTATTAGCCTATATTTAAAAGATTTGCTTGGAGGCGAACAAAGCTCACATTCTAATATCTTGTCAAGAACCTCAAAATAACTTATCTAATAATTTGTATATTGAAATTTTACAAATTGTATTTCCTCAATAATATTTCAAAGATATTGACACAACGAACATAAACAACAATACTTTAATTTTTAGGAATATACCGAAAATAATTATATTTAAGCATGTATTTATATTGCTCCATGGATTATGCATATGTATCCGCTTTTTAATGGATGCATATACTTGTTTTAGGCTGAAAACAAATGTAATGCAAAAGAGTACTTTCTGTAGGTTTGATAGATAAAAATCGAACATGATGAGCCTAAACCAAGAAATGATCGTTCACGTCCTGCTTCAGTCACAAATTAAGGTGAAGATGATGGGTTGATCTTAGGGGAGGGAAGAAAATAAGGATAAGAAATCACTGTGTAATGAGAAAGTGATGTTGTATATTTGAAGACTGAATGTAGGACTGTAAATTGAATATCTCTGGGATTGCTCTCTGTTATGTTCTTAATTCTTGTTTTGAATAAATGAATCCATCTATTTTATAGTCTTGTTGTATATACACTGATTTCTCGTATGTTATGGAAGTTACGAAGAGGTGGAGAGGTGATGATCTTGGAGATTGTAATGGAATCATGTCTGCTAAGTTAGGAGGAATGTATGACCACTAATTCTTATTCTCTCAACTGCTTCTAACCGTGCCACTACTTATCACCTTCTTGTCGTGGATGTATTGCCACATCCCACGTTGTCGTACACCGCCATACAATACTTCAATGAGAATCCCTCCATGTGATGTATTTGATATATCGTAGAAAATAGTGGAGTCATTGGAATACTATTATTTTGGTTAGGTTTAGTCAATAACCTGTTAAATTAGTGAGGCATGTCGCTCTGTTCACTAAATGGTTAAGTATATTGATAAGTGTCAAATCTAGTAAACATAATAAGTTTAGTAGTCATGTACTGGCTTAGAAGTAGCATGACATAAATTTATACGTATTTGAGGTCAATATTACGCAAGAGTTTTCATGGATCAAACATGGTATACTTGATTGGGAACATGCGCTAAGGAAATTTCCAGTGCCAACATCGATAGTACGACGTTCTCTCAAAGATCGACTTCAAAGTTAGGTCGCATCCTCAAGGTCCAAACACATATTTGTTGCCGCTCCCTCAAGAGACGAAGATGATATTTTTATGCGGGGATCATCCCCTTGGAGCGCGCATAGAGCTGGCATTAGGCCAACGCCGTAAGGAATGACAACGCCATCCTTGGGATGGCGTAGAGAATGGTGTGGCACTGGCACAAAGTTAGCGCCGTGATTTATTTAGGCCGCTTCCTCGAGGAATGACCGTTAGGTCATGACGCATCCTCGAGGGATGGTCTGCTGAGCTTAAACGCGTCCTCAAGGCTCGGTTATTGAGATGTGACGCTTCCTTGAAGATCGATTATTGAATCAGGTTGCATTCTTTGAGAACATAGCATTAAGCTAGGATGCGTCTTCGAAGATCAAGCATCACCTAGTCCAAGAATATGGTATAACAATAAATTGATGTTTTTTGAGCATTGATGCACATTCGAGACGAGTTCAAGGAATTCATCCATGAAAGTTATGCGACTTGAGACTAGTTCGATACGCCATAAATAAAATCTGTATTTAGAGAGGCTACCAGATCAATATAGAACTCATGTAGCTATTTGTAGAGACTATATTCTTAATTATTTTGCAGAATATATATACAGATATAGTATATCATATTTTGATATAGATTTAGAAATATGCGTGGATATTTCTATATTTCTATTTCTTGACAGAGGGTAATTTTTCAATTCTAGCCCTTGTAAAAAATTCACCATCAACGATAATATGCATGCAACCATTTTTCGATGTATAGACACCATGCATCCATTTTTTAAGTAGTTGGATAAACACCGTGCATTAGTTATTATTCGGAAAATATATCAAACACCGTGATAAAAAATATATTTAAATTATAATATCTCCTTCTCAAAACTTTATTCCCCTATATAAGTTCCATCTGTTCCAAAATTATATCCTGCTTCTGTTTATAATCATATTTTTTCAGTAAACTCTCAAATATACTTTTTTTTGTTATACATATATTGTCTAATAAAATCTTATTTAAAATCATTAAAAATATATATCTAAATAAAAACAAATATGATATGCTTTAAAAAACAAATATGATATTTTTTTTTTATCTTTGTTCTTTTTTTTTTAAATTATTTTTGGCTACAAATGTTTGATATTTCATAAAATATGAAGTTTCCAAAATTTGGAAGATCTTTTGTTTTTTCTCTTTAATTTTTGTTTGAAATAGAATTAATCTGTTTTAGGTAACTTCTATGTAATAACTTTTTTATAAAAAAAATTGTTTAAAAAATAAGGATATTCTAAAAATCTATTTAACATTATCAACGCGGATTAAAATTTTGAAACTAGAAAAAGTATTATTTATTTTATGCATGGAGCCATGTTATGGAGGTCTTTATATTTTCAAAAATTAATGGGCCTAAGATTATTACATTACATTCCCCGTGATGATTTATGCTAAAGTAGGTGTTCCACTTGTCGATTTACATCAAGTGAAGATCTGTCATAATCAAAGTGAAGATCTATCATAATCAGATTGCTGAATCTGGTAACACTCTCAAAATTGATTTCTTATTTTCTTGCCTCGTTACATAGAGTTGTTTCCTCATAGGGTTTATTTTGATTAAAAATGTATGTAGCTAGGCGTGTGCCGTATTTGTTTCCCCTAAGCATCCCAAGTTTACAAGCCTAAAAAATAAATCATGTTTTTGGGCGTACATGATTTTTAGTGGGCATACAAAACACTAAAGTTATGTAGGATGGTTTATAAGGGGTGTCTAATGGGTGGGTCAATTACTAAGATACCTTTTAATCTTTGGAATTACTAAAATACCCTATATTCCTAATTAACTTCCCACAAATTAGTTACACTAAATCAACCCATATAACCCTCTTCTTCTCTTCTTCACCATAAAAGAAAGAAAGCCCCGATTTCAATTTTCATCGCTGTCAATTAATCATCGATTTGTAAAAATTTAATCATCGATTATACACAACTACAAACCTACAAGATGACTTGTACGAAAAATCCTAGCGGCCGTAAGACATCGAAGAAACAAATTGAAGAAGAACAAGAAGAAGATGAAAGAGTAGAACCCGAAATTGAATCCGGAGAAGTATGAGAAGGAGGAGAGGAAGAAGAGAATCTCAACATGTACATTTGAAGGTATTTCCCACAAACCTATCCTTTTTTTTTTTTTTTGCATTCGATTGAGATTTATGTGTTAAATCGTAAAAAAACCCTAGTTTTTTGCACTACCAGTGATAAGTTTGGTTGGAATTTTTTTGAAAACTGAATAGCATTTTCAGCCGAACTTATCAAGTTCTTCAACCTGAAAGTATGGTAGAACAGTTCAGTAGAAAATTGATATTTCAAAAATCAGCCGAACAATTTACTATGTTAGGCAAAATTTGAGTGTATAAGTTTGGCTGAAATATTAATTTTTCAAAATCAGCCGAACATTTCACTGTGGACTTCAAAAATATGAGTAAATGAAAGTTCAGATGAAAATTCAATTCAAGAAAATCAACCGAACAATTTACTTTGGCCTTCAAAATGTCACAAGTTTGTAGTTCGGCTGAAAATTTAAAAACTCGGGACAACCGAACTTTTTGATTCTTGCAACATTGTAATATTTGTTTACATTTTCTGTTGAATATAAGACGTACCTTATGATTTTCCTATAATTATCCTATGAAAAACTTGTTGTTTGAGGTATTCATTAGTTTTTATACTTTGTGTGCGCTAGGAACCAAGGTAAAGGTAAAAGAAGGAACATGGAGGTAACTCCTTATTCTCTAAAACTCCTGATCCACGAGGAAGATGAAAAAAACAATTTGGAGCCGGTGATATGGGAACTACAATTCTTATTCGTGAACCATATTCATATATACAAAGATAAGAAGAAGATGAACCACAAGTAGGAGTAGGAGAAAAAGGAGTAGATGATGATGGTGATAGTGAACAAGAAGATGAACTACAATAACAAAAACAACAACGAAAAGGGAAAATGAAGGTCCTTGAACAACAACAACAAGAGACACAACAACAAAAATGGAAAGAGATAATCTTTACTACAAGGAGGGAGAGGAGGAAACATATTCCAGATGAGAAAAGTGTAATAAAGCCTCGTAAGGACCGCCTACCCTATGGAACCCATAAATATGGAGGAGAAGTCTTGATTGGTTACGCCGAGTCTTGGACGAAGAGAATCTACGAGACTCCTGATCATCGAGATGCCATAAAAATTTCGAGACACCAGAGGGCTGCTCATTGGGATCTAATGGGAGAAGTTGACGAGTTGGTGGATTTAGTACAAGCATTTATGACCATCTATTTACTACGCACATAATGAATATGGTTCAATTACCGCGTCCTTGTTTTGTGAAAGATTCTTCTTAGAGACCTACACCTTTCATCTCCCATTCAGCGAGATGACAATCACTCACGATGATGTCAAGAACATTACTGGCCTCCAAGTTACTGGAAAATGCATCGATGCCGAGTACTATGAAATGAATTGGGACCAGCTCTATGTATTGGCTAAAGAACTCCTGGTTGGAGTAAAAGCACGACAGAATTGGAGTTCGCCCGTGCAAAAAAAGATATGGAGTATGTGGATCAAAACCTTGGCAACGCGGTGAAACCAAGAAAGTTGAAGCAGATCAAGTTTGCCAATTTAAAGAGTTATTTTGACAATACAAGGGAGATAGTTGCAGATGGTTCCTTGGTGTTGAACAATGATATTATCAACCGAACTGCAAGGGCGTACTTTTTGTATACTCTCGGGAGAACTATCTTTTCCGACCTCACATGAAACATGGTGAAGGCTCATTATCTCCAACCTTTAAGGGATCTTCTGAACCTTAACGAGTTCACTTGGGGAACCGCTTCCCTTGCTTTCCTATTACATAATCTTACAATGACCTCTAGGTTAACGAGCATAAACATTGGAGGAAATTTAAATATTCTTCAGTAAATCTCTATGATATAATTTAGCCAAATGTTAAGCTTTGACTTCTTTCCTTTGTAACATTTTCGTAATAATTTGGGAATTTTCTTATATTGTTGATGTAGGAGTATGAGCATTTCCTGAATTGAATTTTGCTAGTGTAGTCGATTGGAATGATTCATTGCCTACTTCGGCCAATTATTTATTCAATGAAGTCAAGAAGCATAAAAAGAATGAGGCCCTTGTAAGTTTGAGAGAGAAATTAGACGGTCTGGATGGAAGCGATGTTGAATTTGACCCATACATGAAGAAGGATGAACCCTTCAACGAAGTTTTTCCAGATGCACAAATGGGTGTTGGGATGTACTATGGACCATTGTTTTACCCCGTTGGATTTGTAGTATATGATCCTCGTCGAATACTTCTTCACTTAGGTTCCATCCAAACGATCCCGTTGGGGCAAACTAACTTCGAGTTGTTTCGAAAGGGTTCTAATGGAACTAAGAACACTACCTCAGATTGGACTCCTAGCTACAAACTAATAGACACATTTATGTGTCTTATTTGTTCCCAATTTGTATATTGGCATTGCTTATTTTTGTACTAATTATGTTATTTTATGTGTGCATATGTAATTTTGGAAGAATAAAAAATCATGGAAAAATAGCTTAAAAAGTTATAAAGGTACCCCAAAATTGGATAAAGGCACCTAACTCTTGGATTGGGGCACCATCTTCTATATTTCAAAAATAATAAAAACTGGTGGAACTTCTTCATCTCAAACTAAGAAGATTTGCAAGCGTGATTTTTGGGATATTTTGAAAAGTAAAGCAAAATTATTATCCTACCCTATATAAGAGTTTATAAAAGGTAGGAGACTCAAAATAAATCAAAACAAAATCTCGTGGATAATTGATTCTCGTTAGAAAAAGGGAAGAATAAATACTCCTGGATTGGTTTAACTAAAACAAGATTTGGACATAACACCGAGTATATATTATTCTCGAGATATGTAGGAAACAATATCAAGAACTATTCTCTCAAAGGAAACAGGTTGTGATTGTGATTTTGTTTAAAAGGAAAAAAAATATCCGAGAGTATTCTGACGAGATTTGATGATTAAAGAGTGAAGATTTAGATTTGTTGGGGGTTGTAGTATAAATAGGAAGATGAAAGAAAGTATCCG
>JAJJMC010000167.1:308856-325007 GCA_023531435.1 Papaver californicum | reverse complement strand
TCGTCCTGAAAGCTAGAAAAAAAATCTCTGAAAAATCCAGTTGTTTTTGGTGCAGGTGAAGAAGAAGAATATCATCGTAAGAAAATCAATGATCTTTTCTATTCCTTTCAGCGACAAAAAAAAGACACTTATATTTGTTGCTACTTTATACTTCTTTGTAACGTTTATAAACGTCTCAAATTCCATGTTTCAATTGTTTTTGATTCTTTTCTTCTTCTCAAGCAATTTTGAGCTATGTACCTATCTTTTGGGAGTGTTTTGAGCATGATGACCCAAACCCCATTGTTGAGGCGTTGGAGGAAGCTATTTTTCTATTAATTATGTGTTAATATTTATTTAATTAATTTCTTCAATTCTTTTTATGATTATTTGCATTGAATCAAAATTGAAATAATAATTTTTATTAACTAGTTATGTTTTCTCTTGATGATGCATGCTTGGTCAAGGGATTTTTGATGCTTCATGCTTGCGATTAATAACTAATATTTTGAAAATCTAATACAGACAATATTTTAGAATCACATTGAACGTAAACATTGTATGAATATTGTTTTTAACTAAATCACATAAATTAGTTATTGATGGAATCTTGAGTCTCAGTCTTTGCTATAAATTTGCTACAACCTTTTGTTTAAGTTTTCTATTTTTAGCATTAAAAATTTAGGTCTAAAGTCTTTCGTCACAAGTCCGAGTGAACAATACTTTTCTTACCACTGTCTATAACCACATCAATTTTGGTGCCGCCGAAGCGGACTTGTTTTTAGGTTAGGGTTCTAGATTTATTTTTATTTTTATTTTTAGGTTTAGTTTAGGATTTAATTTATTTTGTTTAATTTATTTATTTAGATTTTACTTGGGTATTTTCTTGTTTTTGATGTGCATGTAATATTCTACATTTATTGTGGAATTACCTACCGGAAAAGGTAAGTAATAAAACCCAAATTTATTTCTTAAATTTTTATAAGTAAATCAGGAAATTAGAATTTCATTTGTATATTTTTAGCCAGATCTTTATTTTATTTTTACTTTCTCTTTATTTTATTTTGTAGTAAAAAAACAAACAAACACAAGTGCACACACCAATTGCATCTTCTTGCACCGATTTTAGGAAAAACACGTTGGATAGTAAGATGAACCCTTTGGGCATTATCAACCGAACCACCATGAGCCTTAGCCCTGTACCTTTGACTAGTCTTTGAATGTAGGTATATTCTTCTAAGGTAACCTGGGCTTACCTATTTTAGTCGAACCTGTATTTTCACTTGCACTATAAAAAAAATTGAACTGATATTACAATAGCCAATACAATGAATATCCGAATGAATTTCAAAATGGATATTAACCGTACTATGACCATAATGTGGATAGTAATTGGGACCACTCACAAAATTATGAAGGTTATGGGTCATACCATGGGATCCCAATTACTGTACGCGCACCAGTCATATGAATGGGAAGACGAGCAAAATTCGAGTTCTTTGTCTTTGAAGGATACCTTCGAGAATTTGCAATTGAGTATTATTTCTTTCGAAAATTCCACGAAGCAGATGGGCTTTGCTACTCCTTATAGTGACATAAATACCTTTCTAGAAGAATCACTTAAGATGTTATGGCCTAATACTCCTTATGAACCTATTATGACTGTAGAAGAATCACTCAAGAAGTTAACTGATATGACAAATAGGTTTGAGTTAGAGACAAATAGGTATAAGTTAGAGACGAAGGAAAAAATTACAGCGATGAGAATTGCTCAAAATAATTTTAACTGTCAATACAACGTTTCCAATATTACCCTTGGAAAATAAGGATAATTATTATTCACCCAATCAAGAGAGCGAGGTTAAAATTGGTAACAATACTAGTTTAGATAACGTTCAACCATCTTCATATTATTATGAAGATGAAGAGAATATTGATGAAGAATTTGAAATCCATAGTTATAATGATCATGAAATTTTTACACCATTTGAGCCTCATGATAACAATGATATTTCTACTTCTGATTCTAATAATGTTAATGATTATTTACCTATTCAATAGGAAAAGGATTTAACTAGAGATACCATTGTTATAAACGGTGAAACTTTCCTTGTTATTATGAAGACGATGATGGTTTAGAGGAACGAGTTTATCCCGAGATTAGTGTTTTAGAGTCCAACGATTCAGGAAAAATAGTCTCAGACGAAGATGATAGACTCGAAGAGATTTTAAATATGAGTGAGGATGCACCTCCTGTTTATAATAAGAAGAAGCAATTTACCATTTTCAGGAATCTGATGATCTAGAAATTAGGGATATTGTGACTAGTCTTTCTAGAGACACCCAAAATTTTAAGTTTGGGGGTGATTATCATTCTCCCTGTGCTTTACCTTTAACTCTTATAAAGATCCCTTACTTGGGACTCGACATTTGTGCCTCAACCGTTTTACAAGAGTATCTTCATACACGATTCCTCGGGTTGATGTGGTATACCCAGGCGATAATACCAAGATTGAATTTGTTTTCCCACCAAATTTTTTGCTTCCAATCGTGGAAATGTTTGAATTTCAAATATGTCAGTTATTAAGTTTTGAGACTAAGCCTAATTACTTTAGGATATTAGAATCGAGACATTTATGTAAGAATGACCACCACCACCATTGTGGTCAACTGTGTGGGTCAAATCTGCTTAAATTTGAGGATCCACAATTATTCAGGTTAGCTTATAAGTTCTTAGTTGAGTTCTTCCAGACTCTACAAACTGATCTTTCTGATACTACCTATGAGGAAATCCATCCCATGAAAATATTTTATCTGGACCCTTTTATATAACCTAAACCTAAACCTAAACCTAAACCACAACTAGATATAATTGTCTTAAACAAAACACTTGATAAGGGTATGCTGGGTTTGTTCATTTTTTTTGGCATGTTGTAATTTCCTTTTAATTGTGTCAGCTCTATTTGATTCATATGATCCACAGTTGTTCCGTCTATTACTATATGATTTTATGAGGTGACCAGTCCTTTCTTAGTCTGGATGAAGACTTTAAACTTAGCACTTCTTGGGATGTAACCCATGCTCATGCGACTCAATAATATCCTTCCTTAACTCTTTTCTTCAATTGTTAACAGTTTCTCCCTATTTTTTTTAATCATTTATTTTTTGAAACATTGAGGACAATGTTAGATTTAAGTTTAGGGGTAAGGGAGAAAATTTTAGTTCAATAATAGAACTCCAAAATTTAGAAACTTGTGAACAATTCAGAATGACATTGACCATTCTAAGTAGATGGAAACAAACTTTTTGGTCGTAGGAATTGAGGGACCCATCTAAATGGTCTATTCATAAAAGGACAAAGCTCAAGTGTTAGAAATAACAAGATAGTTGATAGACACATATTTGTTTCTGTATTAGTCCCGAAATTATATATTGTTAGTATTTTATTTTGCACTAACTTGGTTAATTGTTGTGTTTGTAAGTATTTTTGAAAGAACAAAAGATCATGGAAAAATAGGCTTTAAAAGTGTTAAAGGCACCCTAAAAATTGATAAAGGCACGCACAAGAATAGATAACACCACCTACATTTATGATAAGGGAACTCACCTTGTTCGAATTTGGGAACTGAATTTGGCGGGAATTTTTATTCTTTTATTACCGAATCTGTATGTAAATTGGGAAGAGAATTTTGAGGAGTTTTAAGAGTCTTTAAGACAAGAATTATTTTCTTATCTTATAAACAAAAATTGTAACGAGTTTAGGAAACTCAAAACGCCACTAAACCTCATTCTCGCTAAATAAGGAAAAAAATTATTTTTGGAAACTCGACATTTGCTTTCCAGATTTCTCACGAGTCTATCCACATCTTTTCAGTATATTTCGATAAGCAAGGTAACAACATCTGGTTCTCAAGATAGACGAGGAAACAAAATCAAGTTGTTTAAAGGAAAATCAGACCGAGAGGTCAAGAAGGATAAAAAATGATTTTCCATTCAAGAGAAGATTTTTCAGGGTTAATTTGGAAGATTTGGTGGTCCGAGGTGTATAAATATGATGGAGTCGAGCCAAACAAGGAGGACATAAAGTTTGGGGAGATTAGAGAAGAAAAATCAAATTGCAGAGAAGAAGAAGAACTTTGTTGTAAAAACGAAGAAATTCGTCACAAAAACCAATAACAACGTTGTAAAAAAACCGTGATCTTCTCTTACCATTCAGCAACAGAAAAAGCACCATCTGTAACGTTTATAAACATCTCAATTCTCTGTGTCAATTATCTTTTCTTCTTGTAAACACCTTTTTGAGCCGTGAATACATATTTTGAGCGTGTTTCCAACATGAGGAGCTAAAGCCCATTGCTGAGGCGATGGAGGAAGCTATTTTTCCAATAATTATATGGTAATATTTATTTAATTAATTTCCGCAATTCTTTTTATGATTATTAGCATTGAGTCAAAATTGGAAAAATTATTTTTATTAAATAGTTGTGTTTTCTCTTGATGGAGCATGCTTGGTCTAGGGATTTTTGATGCTTCATGCTCGAGATATACATCTGTTGTTTTAGAAATCTACTACATGCAATATTTTAAAATCACTTTGATCCTAAAAATTGCATGAATATTATTTTTAACTGAATCACATAAATTGGTTAATAGTGGAACCCTTTGTCTCGGCTCTTTCATATAATCTGATATCATATTTTGTCTTAGTTTTATTGTTTTAGCTTTAGAAATTTAGTCTGAATTTTATCTTGATAAGTCCAAGTGAACGATACTCTTTTTACCACTGTCTATAAATCACATCAATTTTTGGCGCTGTCGACGCGGACTTGTTATTTTTTTTTATATATTTGTTTTTAGGTTTTAGTTTTAGTTGTTAGTAGTTTTATTTTAGATTTTTATTTTTCTTTGTTCTTTTTTACGTTTTTTATTGTATTTGTCTTTCTATTGCAGATTTTTGGATCAAAAAGAAATTGGAGCTTAAAGCTAGAGACAAAGAAAAAAGAACAGAGAAAAGACGAAGAATTTAATTTTTATTCTTTATTTATTTTTGTTAGTTTTTTTTCCTTATTTCTTTATTTTGGACTTTTATTTATTTTTATTAAAAAAAACACAATCACACACGCCAATTGCATCTTCCGACACCGATTTTAGGAAAACTTGTGTACGGTGAACCCTCTGGGCGTTATCATCCGAAACACCACAAACCCCAGCCTTGTACCTTTGACCAGTCTTTGACTGTAGGTGTATTTTGCTGCGGTAACCCAAGCTTACCTAACATAGTGAACCCCAGCATTTGCATGTGCACAAATTCTTGATAAACTCTAGTGGTTCTACTTGTGTATGCGTCATTGGACCCGTGTAGGAGATAACTTTAAGAAAATGACCTTTTTTGTTTAAGTCCGACCGTTACACGAATTTAGGTGGTACATTCGTTTTTTCTGAAATGGGTGGTAATAATGAGAATGAGGTCCAGGTAAACAAGACCCTAAGAGATCTTATGAACCCTTCTAGAGTAGTACGTGACCCAGGGGTATTTATCCCAGCCACTATTGTCAAATTTGATATTAAACCCGGACAATTGGCATGCTTCGTACATTTAGGGGGTTAGAGAATGAGAGCCTGTATACCCATATAAGAGACTTCGAAATGATTTGTGAAACAATGAGTTATCTGAATGTCTCCAAAGATGTACTTAGGTTGCGTTTGTTTCCCTTCCCTCTTGAGGATAAAGCCAAAGAGTGATATCATTTTATTTCTTCTAAAACAATCACCACCTGGGATGATCTTGTAGAGGTTTTTGTTAAGAAATTCTACTCATACCATAAGAATGTTATTGTTCGTCAGTCTATTCAAACATATAAGAAAAAATTAGGTGAACACCTACATGATTATGTTGAAAGGTTTAATGAATTGTTATACCACTGTCCACCTCATGTCTTTGAGAAAGCCCACATGGCCCAAATTACATATGAAGGCTTAGATAGTGAAACCCGTATGCAAGTAGAAAAAATGAGTGGTGGAAAATTTACCTATCAGGACCCAGATACATGTTTTGACTCGTTTATCGAGTTAGATGAGAAAACTCGGCAATGGGCTTCGATGAGAGAACCATAAATATCTAGGAATCCTATCCATAGGATCGATAGAGTTGATAATGGGTCAGATATCCTTAGGCGTCTATAAGCCTTAGAGATGAATTATGGGTCAAACCATGTTAGATACGAAGAGCAAGCTCATGCTCTTTATAACAACTCTAGGTTTGAAAAACATTAGAAACTTGACCCATATTCAGAAACCTATAACCCTGGTTGGAGAAATCAACCTTATTTTTCCTTGTCTAAGGGCCAGAATCAAGGCCAGTCTAGTAATTCTCAGGATCCCACAAGTTTTGTTTATACTAAGAATCCTTCAGGTCCAGCCCAGTTTCAGAACCCGTCAATCATGCGCTTAGAAGAGTCTTTTCCATGTTAGCTCTGAACATTGCAAAGTGTCAGCAAACTATTGAGGGGATGGTTCAGACTAACTCTCAGGCTATTTCCAATTTACGAAACCAGGTTAGTCAGTTGAATAAGTCCTTGAGAGAAATAAGTAAGTTTTCTAGTCAGACTCAACCCAATCCTAGAGGAGTTCATGAAGTATCTTCAGGAGAGAAACTGTTCAATCATGTGAACTCAGTTACAACCCTTAGGAGTGGAAAGGTAGTTGACAACAAGGTAACCATGCCTGATAGTGGACATATTGTAGTTCACTCTTCTGATCCAGTGACCGAGGAGACTGATAAAGTATCTAAAGAGTCCAATGCGGTTCCCGCTAAGACCGATTATGTACCAAGATCCCCATTTCCACAACTTCTAGTTCCAACAAAGAAGGAATCGACTTTTAACGAAATAAATATTTAAGCAGGTGAACATTAATATTCCGTTATTAAAAGCAATTAGGCAAATGCCTGCTTATGCCAAGTTCCTTAAAGATCTTTGTACGCGAAAGTGTTAGCTTAATGTACATAAGAAAGCATTTTTAGCTGGTCAAGTAAGTTCAATCCTTCTGAACCAAACACCCCCTAAGTATAAAGACCCAAGATACCCCATCATATATTTTTTGATTTGTAATCACGTAGTTGATAAGGCATTGCTTGACTTAGGAGCTAGTGTTAACTTACTCCTGTATCATGTGTATACCTAGCTAGGTTTTGGTAAGTTGAAACTGACCAAAATGACACTGCAGTTAGCTAATAGGTCTATCAAGTCCCTCGTGGTTTCATAGAGGATGTTCTTATTGAGGTTGATAGGTTTATTTATCCAATGGTTTTTGTTGTTTTAGATACCCAGCCTGTTCAGGACCAAAATGCTCAAATACCGGCGATTTTAGGTTGCCCGTATTTAGCCACATCCAATGTTGTCATCAACTGTAGAACATGACTTATGAACATATATTTTGGTAATATGACCACTGAGATGAATGTATTTAATGTTAGTAGACATTCTACTGAAATGGATGATTTAGAAGAGGTGAACATGATTAACACTTTAGTTCGTGATCCATTATCCTGCACTTTGTTTGAAAATCCTTAATTTGATGAACCTCTCAGTGAATCGGAGGAAGTCGATGATCCTTTGTTGGAGACTTTTTTTTTGATAACCCATTATATGATTTTGATGATGGTGTTTGTTTAGATGACTAGTCCACAAAAGAAGTCATGCATTATGCTGACTTTTCGGACCCCAGAATCCATCCAATAGGTTTTGGTCCATTTGAGAGTAATGTTTACCCTAAGTTTGGGGGTAGTGATGATACTTGTGATAGTCAAGTATCCCTATATGAAGTCCCTAACTTGGGATTTGAATTTTGCGCATCTAAGGTATTACTTGAATTTCTTCAGACTCCACAACCATATCCTCTTGATATTGTCCATGAGGAAATCCAACTATTAAAAACCTGTCATTTGGCTGACTTGTTTATCTAGACACTCGTATGGAACCTAAATGGCCACCCCAGATGAATATAGTTATCTTGAATTAAACCTTAGATAAGGTTGTGGTCAGTTTGTTTATTTGTATGATTCAATACAAGTGTCTTATATTTGTATCAACTCTATTTGGTATTGTTGACCCATAATTGTTTCGGTTATTGGTATATGATTTTGAAAGGTGACTACCATTTTGTGGTATTTGATGTCGAGCTGAAAACTTTAAACTTAAGATTTCTTGGGAGGTAATCCATGCTCTTGCAACACGGTAATATCCTTCTTTATCTATTTTCTTCAGTTTCTCCTTGTTCATGCTTTTAATTTCATCTTTAGAACATTGAGGAAAACGTTAGATTTAAGTTTTTGGGGTAAGGGAGAAAAATTAAAAAATTTTAGTTGTACCAAATACTCCAAAATTTAGAAACTTGTGAACAATTTAGGATGACACTGACCATTTTAAGTAGATGGAAACAAACTTCTTGGTTGTATGAGTTAAGGGACCCATCTAAATGGTTTATTCATAAAAGGACAAAGCTCAGGTGTTAGAAATAACACGATAGTCGTCACCATATCACGTTCTGTTTTTATTTTTACAATTTTTGTATTTCTCTAAGTGATTTGGTGGGGCCCTAGTATCGCCTTGTTGTCGCCGCTAGGATGAATTAGAATGATTGAGATCAAACCCCATTATTGTATTTATTTAGACAAAAATAAAAAAAATAAAAAAAATTGACACTTGGATAGCAATATGTGTGTGTTCTCCCTGTCTCCGTCGCCTAAGCAAGTGTGGAACGCAGGATCCATGAGAACTATCATATAATCTGTTGACAAGGAACATATGCTTTGGTTCAAAAGATCTAATCATATTGTCAAAATAATAAAAATGAAATTATAAAAAATATTGTATATATTCGATAGATCGACCGTTGAGGCCCTTGTATATACCAGCTGAGTTGATACTAGAATTAGGATTCAAACCAGTGGGTATGTATCTTAATCCATCTTAGCATGATGTTCATACAAATATTCTGGGAAACACCCTTCACCTTAGTCAATATGTAACACTTCTATCTCCATATCCATCTTCTTAATTTATTCATGTGATTGTGGTTTGTTAGATTCCGAGTATGTGGTCCATTCTACGACTTTCTAAGTAATGCTTTGTTTTCTTATATATGAATATTAGTACGCTCGAATACAAACTCGTGTACAATAATTGGATTCAAAACAGGGTAATTCCTCCCATAGCCAAAGAATTTTATAGCCAACTAAATAGTATGTTTAGTGTCTACCCTCAATCGTTCATAAGTAGCTAAAATTTGGAGTAAAAGGTTTGTGGGTATATCTCTTGTAAACCCTCACGAGACAAAACTCGTCCACTAGGGCCACTTAGGGGTTTAAAAGCTTATTGCACATGCTAAGTGCAATCGCGATGCCTGCGAAAGTGAGTTAGAATTTTAATTTTTGAGATTAGATTTGCTCAAGGACTAGCAAATAATAAGTTTGAGGGTATTTGATAGACACACATTTGTGTTTGTATTAGTCCCGAAATTATATAGTGTTAGTATTTTATTTTGCACTAACTTGGTCAATTGTTGTGTTTGTAGGTACTTTTGGAAGAATAAATAATCGTGGAAAAATTGGTTTTAAAAGTGTTAAAGGCACCCGCAAGAATGAATAAAGGAACCCACATTTACGATAAGGGCACCCACCTTGTTTGAATTTTGAAACTGAATTAGCAGATTTTTATTCTTTTATTACCGAATTTGTATGCAGATTGGGAAGAAAATTTGAGGAGTTTTAAGAGTCTTTAAGACAATAATTATTTTCTTATCTTATAAACATAAATTTGAATGAGTTTGGGAGACTCAAAACGCCACAGAACCTTATTCTCGCTAAATAGGGAAAAAGGAATATTTTTGGAAACTCGACATTTGCTTTCCATATTTCTCACGAGTCTATCCATATCTTTTCAGTATATTTCGATAAGCAAGGTAACAACATCTGGTTCTCAGGATAGACGAGGAAACAAAATTAAGTTGTTTAAAGGAAAATCATACCGAGAGACCGAGAGGGAAAAAAAGGATTTTCCAGTCAAAAGAAGATCTGTGAGGGTTAATTTGGAAGATTTTGTGGTCTGGGGTGTTGATGCGTCGGAAAACCGACTTTGTTTTACCGCAAGCGCACAGTGTCGAAAGATGTAGACAAGAGCAAATATGGTTCGTCCCACGAGGAGTTTGGATTAAAATATTTTTTTAGGTTTTTTTTTTATAAAGAATTAAATTAACTAATGAATTAAAATTATTTAATAAAGTTTGAAAACAATAAGAGAAAAATGTTAAGGTTCCGGGAATCCGTTGTAGGTCAGGGTTTAATTGTGTTCATCACATAGGGTCTCAATTTTACTCATGTACAGTATCAAATCTAGCTACTAATACACGGAAGATTTTTAATTAAGCACTAAAGAAAGAATTTTTGAAAAGAATTGTTTGTTCTCAACCTAAAGTAGAATTTCGAAAGTACTAAGTATACGGGGCATAAAAAGTCAAAGATTATTCATAAAACGATTTCATACGAGGTTTCAACGAGTCCTTCTACTAATCAAACAATGAACTATACATGGCATAGAACATGAAAAATCATCGAGACGGTAAAACGTTGAGAGAGAGACAAATTAATAATATTTAGTTCATACAGTTAAAAACCCTAGTTTCGAAACACGAATTAAAATCATCTCTACAAGTTCATCCTTTCTCCCTAACAAAGAGAATTAGCCCAACATGGCTTTCTCAAAAACCATGAAAATTAATTAAGAAAAATAAACTAACCCTTTTCAGTGTTCCTCCGACTTCGTCAATTCTGTCCGAAAATCTCTGTACGTGAAGCTTGACTCTCTCTGAAGGTATCTTCGTATATTGTCTGGGCACGTCCGAGGATATGTCTAAGGTTCTGTATATCTCTGTGTGTCCATGAGAAATTACTCTCGGCTTCTATTTATAGAGGTTAAGTCCACCACCTCTTTTAGAGTTTAACAAGAATAGGAATCCCAATATTCCACCGACCCAAAAAAAATTTCCGTTATAAACACGGATTTCTTTTATAGGAAAGTTATGCACCAGCTTTCCGTGTTTGGTGAGAACTCAGCAGCGTAAACAAACTTCCTCTTTTCTTCCCTTTTCTTCTTGTACAAGGTTTCCTATGCCTTGCCACACCTTCCCTTACAGACTCGAGCACACATAAACTATAATCGAGCTCCATCGTCATTACAGGTTACGTTCACCACCAATACGTCCAGCAGGCTCGAGTCTTCCCTGTTCTCCTCTCTCAACCTTGCTTTCTCAAACTCGTCCAAACTCCATCTTCTCACTCGAGTTCTTCTTACAACCATGATCACCATGAACAACCTCAAACCACCAGTTCAACTCTTACCCATCAGTCAACAACGTCTCTGCCACTTCACACCACCGATTCACAAGCAATAATCCCATCACCATCTCACTGCCATCACGTCCAGCAACGTCTCTGCCACATTACTCCTCCAAGAACAGTGACCACTTCCAAGAACCCAACAACCATCACAACCATCTAGTTCCTCTCTATATCTCGCTGCCTTCTTCTACTCTCCAAATGGTGGCAGCAGCATCACAGACACCATCGTAGCCACCATTCATTGCTCATGGGATTGTCATCGTGAAGAGAATCTTGTATTCGAGTTCACAACAGGTCCATCTTCTCGAGTTCCACCACGAGTAACAGCCAGTATCCATCATTACTTCCTCCTCCAATAACTCTCTACTTCCATAGCTCGAGTTCCACCAGTTTTCGAACACCATTCTCCCAGTACCAATTGCCATTAAACACCACAGTTAACATCTCATCATCATTAAATCAGTAGCATCAACTTCTCCAACCACCAAACACCTCACCGCGTCGACACTCACACACATCATCACCTTCTCTGCCTTACATCACGTTGTTGTTATCATCATCACAACACCATGATCAATCACAGCCGTACACAGACCCAACCATCGCTCCATGCTCGAGCTCCATCAACTTCAGCGTAACAGCCCAAATCCCCCTCACAAGAAAGAAATGAGTTTGGCGCCTTAAGCCAAATTTAAACTATTGGCAGCCCTGAGGAAATGAGCAGGTTCTCTATCCATATCTCCCTAAACGTGTGAAGGGTTGTAAATAGTAATCTCCTAATAAATGACCAATTTGCCCTTAATTCTTGTTTCGCTCGTAACTTTCTCATACGAAGTCGGAATGACTTCGTTCTTTCGCCGTTGGATTCGTAATCAAATTCTCTACAAGATGGAGTGGACTGAGCTCTACTGGGCATTTGGCAATTCTTCTCTTGTAAAGCTCCATTTCGCTTGTTTCAGAGACGTAACCTAATAAAACGCACAAACTAGAAAAGTAATAATAAAACACGGTAATTCACACAAAATCTAGAAAATAAGAATAAGGAAATGATACTTAAAATGTATAAATTATGCACTTATCAGGTGTATAAATAGGATGGAGTCGAGCCAAAAAAGAGGACAGAGAGTTTGGGGAGCTTAGATAAAAAATAATTGAACTTGACCAATAATTAAAAAATAAAATAAATAAAAAGATAATTGGATAGCAATATGTGTGTGTTCTCCATGTCTCCGTCGCCTAAGCAAGCATGGAATGCATGATCCATGGGAACTATCATGTAATCTGCTTACAAGAAGCATGTGTTTAGATTCAAAAGATCTAATAATGTTGTCGAAAAAAAATAAAGATGAAATAAAAAATAATAATAATTGTATATATTCAATAAATTGACCGTTGGGGCCCTTGTATATACCATCTGAGTTGATACTAGAATTAGGATTCAGGCCATTGGGTGTATATCTCAATCTATTAGAGTTCATCTTGGCACTGACGATAATACAAATATTCTAGGAAACACCGTTCACCTTCGTCAACATGCGCATACTTCTATCTCCATATCCATCTTCTTAATATATTCATGTGATTGTGGTTGTTATATTCCGAGTATCGTGATTCATAATACAACTTTCTGAGTAGTGCTTTGTTTTCTTATATATGAATATTAGTACGCTCGAGTGCAAACTCGTGTACAACAATCGGATTCAAAACAAGGTAATTCCTCCCATGGCCAAAGAGTTTTGTAGCTAACTAAATAGCATTTTTAGTGTCTACCCTCAATCGTTTACAAGTAGCTAGAGTTTGGAGTAAAGGTTTTATGGGTATACCTCTTTTAAACCCTCACGAGACAAAACTCGTCCACTAGGGCCACCTAGGGATTCAAAGGCTTGTTGCACATGCTAAGTGCAATCGTGATGCCTGCGACAGTGATTTAGGATTTTATTTTCTATATTAGATTTGCTTGAGGACTAGCAAATAATAAGTTTGGGGGTATTTGATAGACACATGTATGTATTTGATTTATTCCCATTTTGTATATTGGCAGTGCTCATTTTTGTACTAATTGTGTTATTTTATGTGTGTGTAGGTAATTTTGGAAGAATAAATAATCATTGAAATATGGCTTATAAAGATATAAAGGCACCCCAAAAATGGATAAAGGCACCCAACTCTTGGATTGGTGTACCCTCTTCTTTATATCAAAAATAAAAAAAAATGGCGAGAATTTCTTCTTCTCAAACTGTGAAGATTTGCAAGCGTGATATTTAGGATACTTTGAAAAGTAAAGCAAGATTATTATCCTATCTTATATAAGAGTTTATCAAATGTGGGAGACTCGAAATAAATCAAAACAGAATCCCATGGATAATTGATTCTCGTTAAAAAAAAGAAAGAATAAATACTCCCGAATTGGTTAATTAAAACAAGATTTGGACATAACACCGAGAATATATGATTCTCGAGATATGTAGGAAACAATATCAAGAACTATTCTCTCAAAGGAAACAGGTTGTGATCGGGATTTTGTTTAAAAGGAAAAAAAAAATATCCGAGAGTAGTCTGCCAAGACTTGATAATTAAAGAGTGAAGATTTGGGTTTGTTGGGGGTTGTAGTATAAATAAGAACATGAAAGAAAGTATCCGGGGGGTGGGGGTGGGGGTGGGGGGTGGGGGTGGGGGATTGGCTTCGTCCAGAAAGCTAGAAAAAAAAATCTCAGAAAAATCCAGTTGTTTTTGTTGATGGTGAAGAAGAAGAAGAAGAACATCGTCTTAAGAAAATCAATGATCTTTTTTGTTCCTTTCAGCGACAGAAAAGAGACACTTATGTTTTTTGCTGTTTCATACTTCTTTGTAATGTTTACAAACGTCTCAAATTCCCTGTTTCAATTATTTTTGATTCTTTTCTTCTTCTCAAGTACTTTTGAGCTATGTACCTATCTTTTGGGAGTGTTTTGAGCATGATGATCTAAACACTATTGCTAAGGTGACGTATGAAGCTATTTTTCTATTAATTATGTGGTAATATCTATTTAATTAATTTCTTCAACTCTTTTTATGATTATTTGCATTGAATCAAAATTGAAATATTGATTTTTATTAACTAGTTGTGTTTTCTCTTGATAGTGCATGCTTGGTCAAGGGATTTTTGATGCTTCATGCTTGCGATTAATAACTAATATTTTGAAAATCTAATATGGGTAGTATATTAGAATCACTTTGAATGTAAGAATTGTATGAATATTTTTTTTAACTGAATCACATAAAATGGTTAATGGTGGAATCCCGGGTCTCAGTCTTTTCTATAAATTTGCTACAACCTTTTGTTTAAGTTTTTTATTTTAGCATTAGAAATTTAGGTCTAAAATCTTTCTTCACAAGTTCGAGCGAATGATACTTTTCTTACCATTGTATATAACCACATCACAAACCCAAACCAACCATTGGGTTTTGGAACAACTTGGGAGAGAACAAGCTTAATATGTGTCTCTTGGAATCTTTGCGGGAGGATCTTCGTAAAGCTGTTGAGGGGCACATTGATTGGTATAGGCAAATTTCTTATCCTTACATCATTAACAAGAAAAGTCAAGCGCGTGAGGAGGCTAAGAGGTCAAAGCAAAATGATGTGGAGACGAAGAATTCCAAAACCATTCCAACAATATTTCAAAGGCATTTGAGATCATGGTAAGCAGTGCCATCAATTTATACTCTTTATTTTGTTATAGACATCAAAGTATGTTGTTGTCATTCATCGTTGGGTTTCAATTAAAATCAGGTGGCGGCGGGTAGGGAGATGTTGAAGGCTATGAAGCACAAACTTAGTTGTAAAAAAACTCTATCATATGATGAGCAACAATACCTCTACAAAAAGTGGGATGAAATCATCAACAAAGGTGCGGGGCCGGAGGAACAAAGATTGGTGAAAAAGAGGACACACCAAGAAGGTGAAGGTACAAGCCAAGATGGCGCCAAAAGGGGTCGTGGGTGTCGTGGTCGTGGAAGCGAATAAATTTATAACATTATGAATTTGCAAAATCTTAGTAATTTATTTTCAGTTCGGTTTAGTTGTTTTAAGATCTTTTTATTCGACTACGTTTGGTTTCTGGCAACGTAAACATTAATGCTTTAGTAGTTTATTAATGAATTAGGATTTTATAAATTAATTACAGGTTTATTGTTAGAGGGTTCTATCAAATTTACAGAAGGAACAAGGAAATGTTGTCAGGTTCGGCTAAAAATTGCATTTTGCGGGAAAGACGAACATTACAAAAATTATTTTTTTTTAACTTCAATTAGGTTCGGTTGAAATTGAAAAACAATTATTATCCGAACATTTCAAAAGAAAAAATTGTGGTTATCAGAGTAATGTTCGGCTGAAAATGGTAATTTCGTAAATCATTTGAACCTGACAAAAACCTGGATTTTTCATAATGTTGCCAGGTTTGGCTGTTTCGTAAGATTGAATTATTAGCCGGACATTATTCTAAAGAAAAGTATAAAAGGAAAATATATAAATTGAATTTGACTGACTCACCCAATGACTATCTTCTTAAAAAAAAACTAGTCGTTGGGTAATTAAAAAATATTAAATGAAACTATAAAAGGTCCCTTTACAACTCATTCTCATTCTCACATATTGATGTAATTTTAATAGTGGTAAATAAGGTGATCGTTTCTCGAACTTGTAAAGGTAATGATCTTAGAAAATAATGATTTAAATTAACTCTAGAAAATTGCAGGAGTATGAAAAAGACTAAATAACCTAAAGATGATTTTTGAATAA
>JAJJMC010000167.1:215232-308846 GCA_023531435.1 Papaver californicum | reverse complement strand
ACAGCTGATTTGATACGCTTATATGCGTTACAGGAGAAGGTTCAGCTATTACAGGAGAGTTTCAAGCAACACAGGGTTTGAAGCAATACGCAACAGGAAAATTCAAATCAGCAACAGTTGTAAGTGTTGCTGAGTCTTCTTCTCCGGCGCTGTCAGGTTGAAGAACAGCCGGCCGGTGCAGCAGCAGCTAGTCGGCGGTGACGGAATACTTGCCGGAATTCTCCGTTTTCTTCTCTAGGTTTTTCTGGTCGTTTTTCTTGGCTTCTCTTGGTTTATATAGGTAGTAGAAACCCTAGAGAGAGTTTTAAACCTAATAGAACTCTCTAAAACAACCCACAAATCACAATCTTAATCGAATCATGATTCCGGCCAAATACATGATTTCCGAGCTGATTTCACGGGATCTTTTGGTGTTTATGACTTGCGTGAGATAACTATTAGCATTTGGAACAATCTAGAAGCAAAAGAAACTTGTTTCTCACGTGAATTTGAAGTGCACAGTTGATTCAGGAGAAGTCCGATGAGTCGCCGATCCA
Organism: Papaver californicum; assembly: GCA_023531435.1. Taxonomy (NCBI): domain Eukaryota; kingdom Viridiplantae; phylum Streptophyta; class Magnoliopsida; order Ranunculales; family Papaveraceae; genus Papaver; species Papaver californicum. The sequence continues at coordinate 308,310 of JAJJMC010000167.1, read as the reverse complement.
GCTCGGCCGATCCAACTCGCTGGGTTGACTCGCCTGGTTGACCCGCTGGGTTGAACCGATCCTGCTCAGCCCGATCCAAGGGTGCCCCAATCCAAAGTGTGGGTGCCTTGATCCATTTTCCCGGGTGCCTTTAACACTTTTTGAGCCAATTTTTCCACAAATCTTTATTCTTCTAATGTACCTACAAAAGCATAAAAACACGTAATAGACACAAAATCGAATACTAACTCACTAGAAATTAAGGTGCAATCTAGACACTAAAATGTGTTTATCACATATCCCTTTGATTCTCCTTCCCATTCTCATTCTCAACCATCACTTTCCAATTCATTCTCACTTTCCCCTTTTAAGCACTAAATATGGTTACTCCATACACTACCGATGAAGATGTTGACATTATTAGAGCGTGGATTACGATCACAACGAACGAGTATGATAGATCTTACATTATTCAAAGTAACCAAGACGTTAATGGAGACATTAACATGGATCAGACAACTAATTCTTGGTGGAAACGTATGTTTAAGATTTTTGTGGGATTATAACCAAATCGTAACTGTAGGGCGTTCAAACATATTAAGAAAAGGTTCAAGAAGTTGTTTCAACAATTGGAAGCTTTGAAACAAGAAATGAAAGTTGTAAAAGAAGCTTATACCACCGAATCCAGTGTGACAAGAGTAAGTATGTCAATCTATAAGTTGTTCATCAAAAGTAGTTTCCAAACTTCCAAACTTACAATTGATTTGTTTTTTTTTTTCCAATGGGTGATGGTTCTCGACATATATGAAACTATACATGAAAAAACCTTTAAGCATGAGGATTGTTATCCTATTTTGGAAGAAAGTACCTTTGATTTCAACCTATATGATTAAGTGTCTAATTGTAATCTAATGATCTATTCTATTTTATTTTCTTTAATATAACGCTATGAATTATGTATGCCTTTTTGATTCATTGAAATGATTTTAAGAATTCCAAAACCAAACAAGCCATAAACAAGCATCATAGGCAGAAATTCTAATGATTCAGTTTTAAATTCGGCTGAAAAGTTTGTATGCGTTCAATAGAATTATCAGCTGAACTTTTGAAGTTCTTCATTCTGAAACTGTCGAAGAACAGTTCGGCTTACAGTTGATGCTTGAATTTCAGCCGAACACATTCCTGATGACTAGAGTTTTGAGTATTAGGTTGTTCGGTCTAAATTAGGGTTTCCAAAAATCAGCCGAACAGAGGTTAGTGGTCACCAATATTTGTTAAGTTACAAGTTTGATTGATTCGATGAATTCAAATATTATCTGAACCTGGGAGAAACCTTAGTTTTTCTTTATCTTACAGGTTCGGCTGTTTCACAAGATTCAAACTTTAGCCGAACATTTCAAAAGAAAAAAAAATTGTTGGTTTCAATGTAATGTTTAGCTGAAATATATCATTTTAAAAATAAGCCGAACTTCGAATACAATAGGATTGAAGCTAAATTTGATTTGCATTGAATTGAAAGTGCATTAAATTCGAATGATTACAAAAATTAAAGACGATACATTTAATAATTGAGTGGCATGCCAATATCTTTCCACAAATCGTAGTATTCTATAAACTCGAATTATTTTCGCACGTCTTGCAAATATCTGACACGAGCCAATCCTTTATGTGGATCATAATCCAATGTAAGTTGTTCTTCAATTACCTGTCGTTTTGTACACCTAGGACATACACGGGTGAGGTATCTACGCCTAATCCCTTCGTAATTTCTTTCGTTTCTATTACCGTCTAACACAACAAAGATTAAGAATATATGATTCCAAAACTCTTCGGGGGTTTCATCATCATATGGCCCATGTACTCCTCTAATGCGCTTATCTCGTCATAAATCGTGTAAGTAAGACATGCTTGTATTATGGCAATATCTTCTTCTATGGGTGTAGCAAACTATTTTTTTGATTAGCAAGATATGAGAAGAAGAGAATGAGCTTGAGAACCAAATAAATGAATAATAGTTTGATGTGGAAAAATCAATAATAGTTGTAAGTTTGGGGTAAAAGAGACTCTTCTTTTATAAGCATTACAGTCCATACGGCTTTTTTTTTTTAAAAAGAACTAGCCGTTGGTGGGATTCGGCTAATATGGAAATTATATATCATCTAAACTCCAAAGTAAGCCTGTAACATAAGAAAGACTGTAAGGTTCGGCTTATTATAAAATTTAATTATCAATCGAACCTGACGAAAATCTTATGTCCCTAGTGATTTGTGCAATTCGGATGGTTTTACATTTGAAAGTTTAACCGAACTTGTCATTGATCATAGTATAAATCCCAGTTTTCAAAAAAAAAAAGATCCGTTGTCCTGACTATATAAACTTGACACTCTCTAACTCATTTTGCACCATCTAAGCATGTCTTAAGTTAATTTTCTTCGATAAATTCTTTCTTCCTCCAATTTTTACTAGTTGCAAATGGAACCATTCATCATTAAGGATGATGTAATGCTTGTTAAATCTTTATTTCGGCTTACCGTGAAAGTCCTCATTAACGTTATTCGATGTTTTGGAAGAGAGTCAAAGAATTTTATTTCGAATTAGATGGGAATTCTAAAAACCGTAAATGGTTAGAATTAGCCGAAAGATTTGAAATGATACAATAAATATTGTGAGAGTATATTAGAATACTCTATTGGGTAAAGTGATATCATCGGAGAGCTACTCCTGAAGAGAAGGTGAATATTTGAACACATTTATCTTGTGAATGGAGTATTATTGGTTTTGCATACTAACTGGTCAATTCTTTCATTTTTAGAGTGCTAGAGTTCAATCTCTTTGGGGAATACGTTATGGTGGAAGAACATTCGAGCACGAGCAACGTTATACGTATTTGAAGAAATATGCTCTGAGATTCTTAAGACAACTAGAAGCTGAATGGAGGTAAAGTGCATCATAGTCCGTGGAGATTAATAGTTTTAGCTACTGGATGCGAAGTTATTTGAATTTAGTATAATGTAATGTGGACAAGTTATGTAGTGGGAACTTTTATAAATGATCTCCATTATTATCTTATATACCTTCCAAACCTTCCAATTAAAGCCAAATTACGAAAATTTCACAAGGTTCGGCTGATTTGTAACACCCAAGTTTCAGCGGAACTTGACATTTATGTGCACATTTTAAAAAAAAAATATAGGCTTATGAACATTACTCTATATATACTCAGCCATTTATTCACCTCAAACAATCACATATTCACTCAAAAATAGCACTTCCTAGTGATAATTTTAATCTATATGAAGATTTAGCTCTTTGCAAAAACTATGTGCTTTTCTATCCAAAGAAGGGCGAAGAACGACTTCAAAATGGTCTAATTAGTATGAGTTATTGGGCTAAAGTTCATAAAAACTTCTGCATCAAAACAGGTAATCCTCATAACAAGGATTGTCCGACCTTGTTTTGTAGATTTTCAACTATAAGAAAACAAGTTGTATAATTCATAGCTTTAATTTGGGTTGTCAATCGATATCGATTGATGGGTGAAACCAATATGGAGGTTGTTGTGCGAACTCGAGAGAAATAGAAAAGATAGAAAGGAAAGAATTTCGAACACGAAGCTCATTACGACATCCTTCGTAAGTTTACCATAACACGTATGGGTTGTTAAATTTTTTGTTTTAACGATCATAACAATGTAATGATACGCGGGTTAGCTATGTAATAAGTATATAAATGAAAATTGGAAGTTTTTTTACACAACAATTTATAATTCAGCTGAAAATAGGATTAGCACATTTGAGCCGAACCTTAAACATTCAAGAACTAGAGCTTTATGGTCTTAGGTTCGGTTGTTTCTTAAAAACCCAATATCAACTGAATATTAAAAACTTGGTTATCAAACTAATATTCGGCTGATCTAAAAAAAAAAGCCTTTCAACTGAACCTAATTGAAAATATGGTTTTTTTAACATTAGACATGTTCGGGTGATATTGAAAATGAAATATTAGTCGAACTGGTTATATTTGAATTTGGAAATTAGAAGATTCAATGAAAATGACTTAATAGTATTAATTGAATTGAAATTGCATTATATTAGGATCTTAGTTATAGCATACCCGTTGTAAAAAACAATACATTCGAAAACCAAACGAATAGAAAATGCATTCATTTCAATGGTAGATTGGTAAGGTAAAAGAGTTAAATAAATCGTAGCATTCCCGAAACTCGAATGATTTTCCTAACTCTTGAAAATATTGGGTCCGAGCCAATTGTTTCTACGCATAAAACTTTGATACCGAGTTAATACGAATATAGTTTTATTAGGGATTTTTTTTTAATGCAATTGTTACTCACTTGCGAATCATGGTCCAATGCTGGATGTTCTGTCATAACAATTTTCGTACGAGCTCTAAATTTTTTAGACCTAGGCCAGATTCTTGTGTGGAATATACGCTTAATCCCTTCAATATTTATTTGATTTGCGTTAACATCTAACCCAACAAAGACTGAGAATACACGATCTCAAAACATTTCAGCGGTTTGATCGAGAATTGCTCATTCTACTAATCTATTATACCTATCTTCGTCATGAATGCACATTGCATTCAACGCTCGAATAATGAAAATATCTTCAATTGTGTAGCGGACCATTTATTTTATTTTTGGGAGAGGGATAAATGACAAGGATCTTTAATTTGGATATAAAAGATTTGATATTTTGGGTAAGATGCGGCTTCCTTTTATGGGGATTGAAGACCCAACAACTCTTTAATTTTGAAAATCTAGTTGTTGACAAATGTTCGGCTGATACAAAAATTGAATAGTCAATTGAGCATTCCTAAAAGAGGTTAACTTGCTTATCAGAATAAAGTTCGGGGGAATTAAAAATTCAATTTTCAGACGAACCTGATAGAGATTTTCATAAGGTTGTCAGGTTCGGCTGATTTGGAGATTCAAATAACAGCCGAACCTGACAAGATTTTTCATAATACCAGGTTCGGCTTATTATGTTCTCATAATTTTTTAGCCAAACCATGTGTGTCTACTACAATTATGGGACAACAAAAATAAATAAACAACCACAAAATATTTCATTCATAGGGTGAGTTTCGAACGGTCTACCAAAACCAAATAAGTCAAAATATTACATTTCATTTCATGGCATATCCAATTTTACCACATCGTCACATTCGTCACCCTCATCATCGCCATCTTCGTCTTCCTTATCATCTGTCAATAAAGTTATATTTTGGCTTCCGAAAGACATATGCATTGCATCTGAAAGGTCCATTGCCGTCCCATATTGTGCACACCAATCCAAATAGTAATTTTCTTTGAATTTAGGCCAAAAAGGCATTTTTATCCAAAGGAGGTAATGGGCGTCCGGTTTGTAATTTGAGGTCGATATAATGAAATTTTTCAACATGTCCGATTACAAGTCTCTTATCCTTTATATTCTCAGTGCAAGTTATTGTTGGCGGTGCAAATGACAAACTCATACCAAATGAGAGCAAATGAACCACACAGTGAAAAGTCTCGTCTATTAACCACCCATAAATTGGCATTTGCATCCAATGTTCCCATGTGAACATATCCCCATATAAACGAGCTTCGATGTTAACAAACTCTCTTACCACCCCTTGGTTTCTTCTTCTCCCATCTCTCATCATTGACTTGTAGAGGTCCCGGTTTCGACGTAGTTTTTGTAACACCTATGCCTTATATACTTGACTTGGTCCCCATTGAACTCTCCATTGTTTACTTCTTCAAATGGTCCTAATTGTTTCGCAGTGACATGATAACCACAATTCACGTCCCCTTCGACATCCTCTATTGTTATTATATACTCGCGAATTATTTCGGGTAGAAACTCTAAGTAGTTATCATAAATCATATTGTTTGGTCGGAAAATGCTACTGAAGTTATATTTTTTAGGACCTTTCATATTACCCTTTGCATGTAAGATATTTTTATCCTTTTGCTTGGGGTTTTACTTTTGTTGGGAAAGATACATCTTACCCTTGAGCTTGACATCTTTTTTAAATTTTTTTGGGCGGGGACGGACACAAATATCCATTGATTTCCATGACTTGTTGGTTACTTGCTTCGCCTTTACCTTACTCGTCCGATCATGCTTCCTTGAAAGATTTGCTTTTTTCTTCTTTTCCGCATTCTCTATTTTCTTCATTTCCGCATTCTCTATTTCCTTCTTTTCATCTTCGTACATTGTATCATGGTACTCAACCTTTGGGTTAAGTTTATTGCTTAGCGGCTTTCCTAGTATTTTTCCGGTTAAGTTTATTGCTTGGCCTACCTTTGGGTTTCCCTTTTTCCGGTTCAAAAATATTCTCCTCGGTAAAGGATAGAGGTTGGCCTCAACTTATACATTAATATCTGTTTTTGATCCCTGTATATCCCTCGGTACATCTCAGCAATTTTCCCCCCATAACTTGTCTCCCAAATCTCTTCATCGTCGGACTCTTCGGATTGGGGAGGGTCAAAACTTAATTGTTTCCAAAAAGGATCAATATCCTCAAAAAGTATGATTCCATCTTCGTACCGGGCAATATAGTGGAGAAGGAAGGCCCATAGATTCATTCATTTACACAAACATTCTTCATACGGTTGAGCGGTCCAATCTTCCATCAAATTCACTTCAACCATTAGTTTCTAAATACAAAAATGGGACACCCTATATGTCAATCCACATAGCCAAGAATTATCCTTGTGGTCTTTGTGTTTGATTTTAAGGTTATGTTTGAATACCTCTTTGATTCTTATGAGATCGGTTTTGAAATAATCATCCATCACGTGAAGTACCGTCACAAACGTGTCAACACAACCTAATAGGTTCTTCTTCAATCGATAATGCGCCGAATTTGCTATACTTGTATCTTGGTTGTCGAAGTATTTGTGTTAATTTGTGAACATACACAAACCTTTTTTTGTGAGGTTCAAGCCATTCCTTATGCAAATAGGAAATGACACCTGGGTATTTGGGGACCCAATGCATAATAAGCATTTTGAGATTCTCTTCGTACACGTCTTCGTTAATTGACCATGTCAAAGCATCCCATTCCTTACAGAAACAAGCCCACAACCTTTAATTAGCTTGATATTCTTTCTTGAATTCCGTATTTTTCTTTAATCTTTCTTCTTCTGGTAGCTTAAAAAGCTTCTTTAAGTCTTTCAACTTAAACGGTTGAATTTTCGGTTGACAATTTTTCTTCACATTGTTCCAAATATGAAACGTACAAAGAAAGTTGTGTGCGTCCGGAAATATCATTCTTATAGCATACATCAACGCTTGCTTGATCGGTTACGATCACCTTAGGAAGGGAATTCTCTCAGAAGATTAGGTTGCATTGTTCTAACCCCCATATGTAACTTTCTTTCTTCTCGCTTTTCAAAGAACAAAACCCAACGGTGAATGGTGCCTCGGTCGACGCATGTCTGACTATGTTCATCAACGAAATCTCATATTTGTTGGTCTTGTAGATGCAATCAATTATAAGAATTTGCGGAAAGCATTGATCCAATCGTACGCATTCCGTGTGGCCAATGAAAAGATGTATCACTTGTCCAAATCATCCAATTTCTTTTGAACCATGTAGTTGTTGTTCGCCGCCAACCATATCACTTGTTGTATCACCAACCTACATTGCAAATCATTTTTCCTCAAAAGGTTTCTCACGTTGTAGATAGTTCGTATGGTGGACTTGTTATTCTCTTCATCCTCCTTCAATTTTCCAAGAATCTTAATCGATGCCATACGCGTCTGTGATATTTTATCTACTTACACGAGTTCTTTCGACTTTAACCTTGTGACTTTGGCATTCCCGTGAAGATCATGTGGGCGTGGGTGGTTATGACGATAATTCATCTTCTTATTCATACTCCAATTATCTTCATGTTTGTTGTAGTTGAAAACAATCTTGAAGGGGCAATTTGTCTTCTTTGTTTTACTCATATTCTTTCTCCCGGTTTTAGGCTTATACACAAAACCCTTCTTAACCTTACTTGCGCCTAGCCCATTTCTCTCACAAACCATTTCAAACATGTCTAATCGTTGCCCGTAAACTAGCAAGCAACTAATTTTAATTCCATGTTTCTCACCCTAAGACCTTGCTTCCGGTTTAGATCTCCATGTATACATGGTTGCAACATCAAGAATAAAGTTAGTAAAGGCATCACTTAAACTTACAAAACAAAGTCCAAAATCAATTTGTTGCCTATTAAGTCATTTTTAAAGTGCTTTTTATTATCTTCGTGAATAATGAAGTTTGTCGGAGATTGATCATCCATTGGTACATGTTGTGCAATAACGATCTACAAGAATATCGTGAGGTTAGATGACCACAAACAAATTTTACATATTGGTTCGGCTGATTCGAGAGTCAAAATAACAGCCGAACCTTTAGAAACCAAAATTTTGGTTGTTCCGATATTCTGATTATCAGTCGAACATTTGGTTTTCTTTCTTCTTATATTTAACTATATGGTTTGGCTGATTCGATAATATAATTTTCAGCTGAACCTTGACACTTATGTTTTTATTGAATTTTAGCTAGAAGGTTCGTCTGAAAAGTAATTAGTCGAACAATCCACTGAGGCCAATGAAAAACAAGTTCTTAATGTCCGGCTGAAATCTAAACCCAATTATCAGTTGAACTAAATTTTTTACATTAGCGCCAAATTGCAATTATAGGGTTCGGTTAATTCTTCAAGCTTATACCAGCCGAACTGTTCTTGAGAATGTGGTTCGACTTAAATTATTTTCAGCGAACTATAACCTGGTAAGACGAACTCTTAAAAGAAAAAACCATTTTCGATGAATTGAAGCTACAAAAACGAGATTAAACATTATCTAAGACCATACTTGAGTGTTAATAGGAATGGGTTCCTCAACCATGTATTCATCTTCGGGATTTGACTGATAAAAATAATCATTTTGAGCTTGAAGTTGAGTTTGTGTTTGTGTTTGAGTTTGAGAAAAATCATTCTGATAATCCAAAAAATCAGTCATATCAGGATCTCCATCGTAATTGATGTGTATTTTCTGAGCTTTACGTGATGAAGATTCCCCCTCCCTATTCCAATCATTCATTTTTATCTAAAACCCTAAGTTTTTCTTTACTTTTTCTTCTACTTCTCTTAAACAAAGTTTTTTCCAAAAATAATTTTTTCCCTCACTAATTTTAACTTTTAAAACCAATGATTATATTAATTATTAATCATTATAATTAACCATTAATGATTAACTATAAGCCTAATCATTATTTATTAAACATCAAGAGTAATGTGGGTATTATAAAAAAACGGTGTATATAAGGCTCTAAGAATTACTACTAATGACCCTATTTTATCTTTATGTGGTATACTTAGTAAAAATCATGTATACCCAAAAACAGAATTCTAAAAAATGAAGAGACTCTTTGGCCTTTAGTCAAGCCTTTAGCCTGGGCCTTGAGAAAAAATTAACCCCGGATCCATCAATAAAAAGCGTTTGCTAGTAAGCTTACTCCTAAACGATCTCATAGCACGGCATTACAGGCAAGCCGATTGCAGGAAAGTGCAATTGAAGCATGCAGTTTGTAACCACTTAAAACCCAGCTAGTGGTTCTAGCCAAGGCTGGCAGTTAACCTAGCTAGTTAAATTAAAGACCGAAACGAATTAAATGTTGTTAGGCCTAAGATAATGAAACCTGCATAAACGTAAATGACACGAGTGATTTATGTCGTTCGAAAATGCTCATGTCCATGAGGTGTTGAGTTTGAGTTTCACTATGAGTAAATACCATTACATAAGGTGTTGAGTCGGTTCGATCTAGTAAAAGAAAGTAAACGCCAAGTACATGAGATGATGCTTGCTACACTTTTTCTCTCCTTAGACCCTCTCCTTGCCCAAGTCATGCAACCCCTCTACCAGTAGTCGAACTCTTTATTTATAGAACTGCGATGGGCCATATCTTGCGAAAGCATTCCAGCTAATGCTTTACTGTGGTGTGAGACCACTCTTTGTTATGAATTATGTATCTAGGAAAATTGGTATTTTCCTTTATGTCCAGCTTCAATTAGATGACGCATTTTGTCCACAAAACAGTATTACAGGTAACACCAGCGAACGCTCAAATAAGAATCAATTAAAATTAACCAAAAATATTTGCTCGTCAATTACTACAGAAAATAAATGACAATGTCTTGCACACTGGAGATGTTTTGGGTAGAATCTGAAGTAGCTGAACTCAAACTGTAAAGTCCGACTCCTACTTGTACATTTACTGCTAACATTCCAGCAGTAAGTAAGATACAAGCCAGACATAACTTACCTGAGTATATTGCCATTACATCATGGACAACAAACACATCTGCAACAGACTATGCAACTCAATTTAGCATATTGATATTGATGTCTGAATGTCAAAACATACTGACAAGATGCAGTAAAAGGGTACCAGTATTCCAAACTCTAGTAGACATAAAGATTTCCAGATGTTTTGTTCTTTGGATCATACTACTTAGTACTTACATTCCAACCTTACACCAGCTACATCTCAGTTAAATTCTTCCAGAGAACAAAAACAAAAAATCTAGGAACTGGAAGTTGTATATGCCGACAATAGGACAAGCTCAAGGTTGAAACTTAGTAAGAAGCAAGCTCAAGAAGAGCTGACATAATTAGTGCGTTTGCAAATACTGACGAAATATACAACGAGTACACTGCCTAGATAAAAATGGCTCGGACTTCCTTCTCAAAAGGGAATTCTCTGATTGTTTTAACCTGAACTTAACAAACTTAGAATGCTGAAGGTTTACTCAAATTGAACCTTGCAGTTACATGTGAACAATGAAACAGAACCCACAACACATTTAACTCCATTGCAAAAGCAAATTCAACATTTTCAGTGCACTTTAACTGCATATGTTCAGTAGATAAACTCATATATTAATTTGGTATTTCCATCCTACTACATGCACAAAATGGCCCGACTCACTTCTCAAAAAGGGAATTCTCAATTCTCTGATCGCTAACAGCCTTACCTTAATTCGGCACCATATAAACATCCACAGTAGTAAATGATCTGATGATTGTCTCCAATTCGCCCCTCCAGAAATTGAGCAATACTAACCCATCACCGCTCCATCCCCACCTAGGGTCAATTAATGCCGAAACCGATAGTAGACAACTAGAAAGATTAGTCAAACATTTCATATCACGAACTGCGAATAATGCGAAACTTGACTAAAACCAGAAGGTTAAACACATCAAAAAGCAAAATTAAGCAGTCTGACATCTGACTGAAACCTTTTTAAGACATAAAGCACAGATGCAACCTCCGGCAATTCACAGAGCCTGTATAAAAGACAATCAAGTTTCATACTTCCATCCCCTATCTACAATCAGGCCAATGAACAAGTAATTAATTTAGATTTTCTACCTTGATAATTTCATAGAAATTTGTGGCTGTCAATGAATAATGCTCAACACTATTTGCAAATGACCAAGTAGATTGTTTCTGACTTAATCTCAAGCTTCGACCATAAAGTGCATAATTGATACGGAATCAGCCAATTGAACAAACCCAAAAGATAAAGAACAAACCTGTATATCATTAGACAAATAGCCGAGTTTTCGATAATCAAACACATGAGATAAAAATGGAGAGCATACACAACAGCTATGTTCATGGATTGGCAACAACTAAGATGACTCTCACAACCAGAAGAGCAAATATCTCAAAAATAAATAAATGTAAGAGCCAGTACTATAAGTAATAAATTTTTGCATCTCAAAGAAAAGAGATTGAATATTCACATTTCCAAGCTCTAGTAAGATTGCTCTATACATACTTGCCCATAAATCACTAAGAAACCAGCCTAGCAAAAATATAGAGAGTGGACACATATATTTCGAGTAAATAATAGTCTGTTCTTCAAATAGTTGTTGTTACCAAGACCCAACCACATCTTCTGAGTCTTCTTTCTCTGCATGCCCCACATAAGTTTCTGAGCTACTGACAGAGTAAGCCTCTAACTCCCTGAACTCAAGAATTCTACTAGTATCATGCTCTGGGTCATGCGCTCACAGATTAAATCTCAAAATGACAACATTAAACAAATATAAGCTGAGAACTAAGAACCAAATAGATTTCTTGGAAGGCTAGGAGCATACGACTACTGGGAAAGCTCTCAGTTTCCCACGATATTTTCTGCATATACTTCTCAGACTCTCTTTCTTATTTCTTATGGAAATAAGTTTATTAAAGTTTGCATCGCATTCTCTATTAAGTCTAACAAAAGTAAATCACAGATTGAGCAGTAAACAAAGAATAAAAAGCTATAATAGTACTTCATACATGATATAATATCACCACATATTGTCATTTAATTAGATTCAGAAAAGATCCCTAGATATCTAAGCTCAAAAGGCTTAAAATTTCAATAAAGTCATATTAGCAATACACTTACCTAGAGATCTCTTACGGCTTCTTCAGTTTATAATTGTTTTCTCTCTACTCGTTTGAACTTGCTCTTTCACGAGGTCTCATTGTTTTTGTATCCTTTTCTCCTAAAACTTTTAATGAAACTAAAGTATTCTTGTGAGGGATTGCTTGAGAAATAAAATTGTGAAAACCCACATCCATATAGGGAGATGAAGCTTTTAGATCATAACTGTAAACTATGTTATGGTTATACCACAGAAGCCTACCACTTTTCGTATACCCAAATGGCCATGATATGCAATGGTTGAAACTAAACTCTTTACTCCAACTCAAATCATTATAATTATCTTTATTCTTCTTTAATAACCATATTTCACAATAGGCGTCACCTGAGTAACTCAAAGTAGCACTTAGAAAATCACCTAAAACCCCTAGTTTCATATCAAAATCTGGAACACTAGGCTGTGGTGGAAATTTGCTAAACTTTTCATCAGCCAAATTGAAAGCATGAATAATGATTCCTTTTCGGTTCACCCAATGAAGAGCTCCATTTACAAACTTACCAGCACTTCCTTCAACATATTTTATATTGATGTCCATTGTTCCCGCATCTCTCCATCCAGCGCCACTGCCAAGAGTGTATACCTGAACAATTCCAGAGTCTCCACATATCCTAACAACCTTGTACTCATTGGTCGAAAGAATGTAACCAAATCCAGTCAACTGGTAATGTCTTTTAGGTTTTGGAAGGAAAAAATATTCTCTGGTGATTGGATTACAGAGAATACAAGGTCCATAATGATATTGAGAATCTTCTTCTTTACGCCATGCACCCAAGCAAATTAAACCATTAGATGAAGCAATAAAAGAATTCTGAACTGAAAGGTCTAAATCCATCCTTGTTTTTCTACTAAAGGGTGTCTCTTGATAATTCTCATCATACTCAATATAATAATAATCTTTAGGCCATTTCACATTACTAACAATATTAAAATTGAACTTACATGAATCATCATCAGAAGAATTAAGATGAGTTAAGTGCAACTGCGAGAAGGATGGATGACAAACAACATTTCTCCAAGTTTTGCATACTAGTTTGCAGTCTAGAACAGATTCAGTTGGTAAACGAGTTAGAATTTCTGTCATAATATCTCTTGGAAGAATGTTAAACCTCCCCATAATGATTAAAACCCTCGAGCTTAGAGAAGAGTAGTATATACAGCACAGGTGAAATTTGCTTTTCTAGGGTTTTAAGGAGAAATGGATGGGGTTTGCTTTTGGAGACTGAATGATCGATACTGAAGCGTCTGTTTGATTTTACAGATCGCTACCATTTTTATTGGCCTGTTTAATGACAGGTTCATCCAATAAGGAGTTATTAAACGGAGGTTCCTTTTCTTTTTAATAAAAATTAAAAGTTTGGACCCAATCGTTTAGTCCAGGGCCCACCCACACATATCGGAAAAACATTATTTTTGAAATTTTCGAGAATACCCTGTATGTATATTCTGATTATATTGGGACCTACAAAAATTATTTTGGATCTACCACTAAAAGATAAAATAGAGTCATTATGATTAAAAATCTAAAAACTTTTATCAAACTATTTATGTTATTATCTAATTAGCAAAATTAGTGTCAATTAATTCAAATGTTAGTTAAATTAGTTGGTGATAAAATTGTATTATAGTTATTGTTAGATGGTAAGAATTAGAGTAGAATTTTTCTTGAAATTTTGAAGAAGAACTTGAAGAAAACTAGGGTTTTCGGATTTTGGTAGCAAAGATGAAATTTGAATGTATCAACGTATATTCTAGTGGTGAAGAAGAAGTGGGTGCATCTACGTCTCGCAAATCAGATTATCATGCTTTCGATCCGCACGATTTGGATTTTTGTTGGACGAACAAGAACATGTGAACCAAAGCATAGATAAGGATTTTAATCAAGCAAATGAAGATTCAACCCGGAAATATAGAGAACTACATGCTTCTAAACGTCAGGTACACGTTCTTAGGATCTCCAAACATGTGTTTGTAGTCTATCATCTCCAAAAAGTGATTTTTTTTTTTACAAATTGTGACCTATTTTATGGACTTCCTATAACCCAGAATCGTTGGTTATGGTCATAAACAACGGTCGATTCTAGTTCAGTTTTGGGGAAATTGGTAGGTCGAATAATCGTTCGATATGTGTTGCACTATGTAACAATTCTAGTCGAGAAAGTGTCCAGAACAACTGCGCTTTGTTGAATGCTATAATAGTTACATAAGTCAGTTCACTTGTGCCGATTTTAATTTGTGGATTTTCCCCCAAAATAATGACTAGTTAGAATCGTTGGATAAGTGAGGACCTAAAAGTCGATTATGTAAAATCGTTCAACACGATTGTCACCTATCCACCGATTCCAGTGGCCTAATTTTTTGATTTATATTGTAGATTGTCCAAGCGGTCGACAACCAACCTGAACCCGTGTCTCAGATGGCGCCTAATACTTCTGCCCACTACTACACTGATTTGGTGTGGGAAAAGAAGGAAGATGCAAGAAAATGGTTTGTGGACAAAGACAAAGAGATAAAATGCGCATTACTGTTAGACCGTCGTAGATGCATGATCGTTTAGAAATTGTTTGCGAGAGAAAAGTCATCTGACAAAGGACAAACTGTATACGAAGAGGACGTCGAGGGTCTACACGAGTAAGTCAAAGTCAAAAAAGCATGATTGCCCGTTTAAGATTTAGTTAATAAAGTTGATGGTGTATATAAGCTTTATAAAGTGGACAATGGTTGTCATAATCACAATTAATGTTAATCGAATTATTCGATAATTACAATAAGATATTTTTTCATTAATAGACAAAAACATAAAGTTATATATTTTTTATGTTTCATTAATAGATAAAAACTTAAAATTAGGAGATATTCTGTTTCTCGGTATGATCCTTAATTATTTTGGCAGCTTCAAAATGAATAAATGGCTCTCTTATCCATTTGGTATATGCATCTTGTGCCGTAAACTTACACCCTTTGTGTCTAGCGAGAAACTCGTTGTACATGATGCACAACTTCATAACATGACGGGTCATTCTGCAAACATAGTCGGTGGTGTAATCATGGCGTGGAGCCTTCCACTTCGCGCCCGGCCTGGGAACGTAAGGTCCTGTTTTTACCAGGTGCAAAAATATACCATTATCCTGATCTTCTTCTGGAAGATCCAAGACGACGTAAAAATTTGTAATCCATTCAGTCTCATCCATAACATACTTTAACCTTTCCCTTTGTTGGAATTGGTCGTAACCTCGTTTCTTGTATTCCTCTTTTTCCATGGCAGTCATTGGTTTGCTTCTATTGCTTATCTCTTCTTCCATAGATCTAATTGACTTTGTAATTGATTATGATGATGTGGTAGTTCGTTTGCATCTTCTGAGTATCTCTTCAGTTGAATTGGTAGTTGATGATGGACTTGTCATTGCAAAAGAGTTTTAGAAGTAGTGAATGATAGAGAAGGATTTGTTTGAATGAAGTAGTGTTTGATGAAGAATGTGTTATCCTATTTATATGCATAAAGGGCCAACGACTATATTTAAAAAAAAAAAAAAAAAAAAACTAGTCGTTGGGCCGAAGTTTGACCATGTGCAATAATAAGTAAAAAGGTATTTTCAATAACAAATTAAGCTTTAAAGTCACTACGATCCAAACATAAAAAGTCATTCTGATCAAATATAAACTATTGTTTTAGAAATAAACAAACATACATAAACATAACAAGCGATTTTCAACATCCTCTCACTGATCATCTTGATCACCTTCATCAGCTTCATCAGTTTTAGCGGCTTCAGCGGTGTCAGCCGCTTCATCGGCTTCCTTAGAAGCTAATGCCTCATGAAACTCCCTCCACATAGCAGTGGCATCGATTCTGAGAGTTGCAATATTAATAACCTCGTCAAGTTCTTCAAAAGAGATCTCTCCAAGAAGCCTCTTGACTTGCTTCATTTTTATCTCTCTTCCAAACGGATATCTAAACTTATATTGGTTTTGTACATTTGGTGGCTCGGGCTTTCTGAAAACATCACACTCACGGATTTTTGTATAATAGCTAACACCCTTCCCATTGTTCTCCATGCCTGCGAAAAATAAATTGAAGAAAAAATGATAAGTATGGTTAAAGAGAAACAACAATCAACAATCACTAATTCAATTAACAACAAAATCAATAAGAAAATAATATGAACTCAACAGAATCGGTGGATGTTATACTATTTATCCACCGATTCTAAACATAAAAGTGTACAGAAAACGAGTAAGAGGGAATGATGTCCAGAATCGTTGGATAATACATACCTTATCCAGCGATTTCCATATGAGAAAAGTAAAAATGAAGCAGAAGAATCAGTGGATACAATCTGTCTTATCAAAAAGATTATATATGGTATTTGTTAAGGGAGATTATCAGGTTCTTATTCAACAATTCTCATCTCAAAGAGGTAGTAAAAAGAACAAGGTAAAATCGTTGGATACAATAGAAATTATCTAACGATTCACATATGAGAAAAAGTAAATAAAATGACAAGGTAGAATCGTTTGATACAGCAGATCGTATCCAACGATTCCCATATGAGAAAAAGTAAAAAAAAAAACAAAAAAGGTAGAGTCGTGGGATACGATCTGTTGTATCAAACAATTATGGGCATTGCAATTAACTATGATTGTACGTGCTAGAATCGTTCGATGTGTATCCATCGTACCCAACGATTCTAATACATGTTCTTCATGTTCATGAAGATCATACAGAATCGTTGGATATGATACATCAACATCAACGATTCTGGGGAAAAAATCAGCAATTTGATTCGCTAAAAGTAAGATTAAACACGTAAATCAATCAAAAATTCTATTACAAGTATGGGTTTACATAAATTTACCTTGTATATTGAGTGAGATGGGAGATTCGTGAATATTTTTGAAAAAAATGGATTAGGGTTCTTAAAATTTGATGGAAATTGAAAGTTTTTTTTTGTGTTTAGGGTTTTGTTTGATTTGGAGTGTAGTGAAAAATGGAAAGACTTTTGTATTTATATTTTGGTTTAAGTATTAGGGTTAATTAATAAGTTGACGGTAGTTTAGTACTTTTGATAATATCTAATTAGACACCCCTTATCCTACTATCTAGGTGGATGCAGAATTGTGTAGGCCCAAATATAACAAGGATATATATATTTATATATACTTTATTATATAAAAAGAATCTATTCTGCTGACGTGGTTGTTCTATATCAATTTTTAAATTTTCTACAAACCTAAACGGCCACATGGATATCTTTTACGTTTTTTGACAGTTTTGTTTTAGCCAAATGATGTATCATTTAGAAGACATCTTTTGCCCAGAGGACGTTATCTAAAGTAACGTTTCTCATAATATATGAATGAAAAGTCTTCTTTACACGGTTTTAAGCTTAAGCAACATGACTCTTCAGTTGCATAAATAATATATGTTGTTTGCCGAATACAACAACACTCCGATCAACTCGATACCGTCTATTTAATCAGAAAGGTAAAATTTCAACCAAATTTTAAGAAAACCCAGTTCTAATTTCTCTGAATTTTTGTGTTGTTATTAAAATATATATACACACACTCTTCCAAAGGAATTTCAATTTGGATACTACCAATACTGCATATCGAGGGTAAGATATTTGTAAGAGGGAACTATTTTCCATGTTCATCTTCTAAATATTTTCATGTGATTGAACTGTGATAGATTCTGAGACTTGTGGTTAAACGATTATCTGAGTAGAGCTCTGTTGTCTTATATATGAATTTTAGTATGCTTGAGTAAACACTCGTGTACATCAATTGGACTCATATAGGGTAATGATTCCCATAGCCGAAGAATTGAGTAAGCCAACTAAATAGCTTGTTTAGTGTCTATCCTTAATTTTTCACGAGGCGCTAAAATCTGGAGTAAAGGTTTTGTGGGTATATCTCTTGTAAGCCCTCACGAGACAAAACTCGTCCACTAGGGACACCTAGGGGTTTAACGGCTTATTACATATGCTAAATGTAGTCGCGATTCCTGCGAAAGTGAGTTAGGATTTTTATTTTCTAGATTAGATTTGCTCGAGGACTAGCAAATAATAAGTTTGTGGGTATTTGATAGACACATTTTTTTGTGTCCGATTTAATCTCAATTTTATATATTGTTGGTATTTAATTTTTGTACTTATTATGGTTTTTATTGCTTTTTAGGTATTTTTTGGAGAATTGTTAAAGGCACATCAACCTGGATTAAGGCACCCACTTAATTTATAAAGGCACCCAAGGATTAAGGCACCAAGTTTCAAATGAAGAATTATGGCGGGAAAGAAAAAGGTGCTTCACATACAGGAACAAAACACGGAAACAAGAGCACAAATTTGGAAAGTGTGTTTTTTGGAAAAATTGTGTTTTTGGAAAAACATTAAGTTGGGAAAGAATTGAAAAGGGAAAGATATCAATCTCTACTCTTATTAGAATCAAATCAAGGAAAGAATCGGAAGAAATCGGGAAGAAAACTCATGTTTTGGAAAAGCTTTTGTTCATGAATTCAAGGAATTTTTGGGAGTTTTTGGAGAGATTGGAAGCTTGAATTAGTATAAGTAGGCATGTATAGCAATTGGTTTTTTGGAGAGAGAAGAGATTGGGGAAGCTTAGAATTGCTCGAAATCACGAGAAGAAAGCTAACAGACGAACAATATAACCTACATGTCCAATCGAACTATGAGCTAGAAGTCTTTTGACTTTCGAAAAATTTCTGCTGCTGCCAAGGAAGAACACGAAGCAGGCTAGACCAGAAAACCGTCGTTCATTAAAACAGAAACCGTACTTTATTTCAAAACGCAACAGAAAACTGTTTCTTGTTGCGTATTCCTTCGAAATACCTTCTGTAACAGACTGAAGTGTTTCCAGCAACACTTATAGTCGTATCTAATCGACTGTGTGCAATCATATTCTCCTTTTAAGCAATTTTTGAGTAATAAATAATGATTTTTGAGGATTTTGCCATTACTATGAGGAGATAAACTTCTTCTTTGAGGCTATGGAGGAAGCTACGTTTCCAGCAATTATGTGGTATGTATTTAATTAATTTATGCAATTTATTTATGATTAATTGCCTTGGTTGAAAATTGATTTAAAAGATTTTTTTTTAGCAATTGTGATTCCGTTAGATGGTGCATGCCTCGGATTAGGTCCCTAGATGCTCCATGCTTTTGTTATACAGTTGTTGTTTTGAAAATCTATTTTTGCAATGATTTAGAATCAAATTAAAATGTTTTAATTGCATGATTAAAATTATTATCACTTTGAAATTGGAAAATAGTGGAATCCTAGCCTCAGTTTTCTCTCAACCTTTTAAAAAAATATTTGAGTTTTTCATACTTTTAGTTTTAGAAATTAAATTTAAAATCAATTTTCACAAGTCTGAGTAACGAATCTTTATTTACCACTTTAAAAATACATCAATTTTTGGCGCCGCCGACGCGGACTTGTTTTTAGATTTTTTTTTTTAGGTTAATTAGTTTAGTTAGATTTTTTTTTTTTACTTTGTTTTATTTTACGTTTCTTTGGGTATTTTCTTTGTATTACAGGTTTTGGATCAAAAAGAAATTGGAGCTAAAGATTATATTAATTGATTAAAGACTTGGAGTTAAAAGCTAAAGATTAAAAGAACGAAAAAGAAGACGAAGATTTTTTTTTAAATTAAATTTTAATTAGATTTTATTTTTTTTATTTTTAGAAAACTGTATTAGGATTTTAATTGTTTCTGTATTTTTTTTTATTTTTGGACACTTCTCTTTGGACTTTGGACTTTTTGGACTTTATTATTATTTTTAAACCCTACGAAAGGGTATTAAATATAAACTGCTACAGGGAAGGACGACAATTACGATATTGTCTCGGCCCCTCGGGTTTGCACACTGACATAGGAGTTGGTGGCCCGAGTCGACTTCAACCGATTCATCGCCCGTCTGGTACGGGAGGTAAAATTTGATCAACCCACGAATCCCCTGCAAGTGGGTTTACTGTATTCCTTCGTATGCATATATGCTGAGGAACTAAAAACGGACTTACTTTTCTAGTAAAGGGCAAGAACTGGCCATACAAGATAAGGACTCGGATTTCATCACCGTTTCCTTCTTGCCCTCCTTAGGAACACGTTACCTAACGCGAACCTAATCCTTAAAATTTGACTAGAAATAAGACCGACATGGTATCGAGCTTATTGGAAAATCATTCAAAAGGATTGTATTGGTTGCTTTGTTAACCTAACTCGAAGTTCGAAAAGATTATTTTAAGTTGATTAGCGCCGCCTTGTAACCCAGGGAAACGTTGCCAAAGAGGCAGGGTTATCAAGCTCCTTAGAGATTATCCTGTTTCTCTTCGACTTAATCTAATTCGGATCGTCCTAAGAGGTTTGCTAAAACTGTAACTAGTTGTCTTTTGAAAGAATAAAAGCTGGTCTAGAAAACAATCTAAGTGGAGCCATCATGCTTTTTGTTTGCTAGATTCAATAGGTTTGATTTGGTTGAGTCGGCCTTGTTTGTGTATGTTTAGAACCCCTTCCTGTTAGGATTTATTTTCTTAGATTTTTGTAAATTTATTAGGAACTTTTTGCTAGAAAATGTCGAACTGGTATTATGAGGACCAATAAAATGAATATCAGACTGAATTTCAAAATAGACATTATCAGTACTATCAACATGGTGCGGACAGAAATCGGGACCATCATCAACCTTCTAGAGGTTATTACTCATACCAAGGTGATCCCAATTACTATTCATACATACACCCGTCTTATGAACATGAAAATGAGCAAAATTCGAGATATTTGTCTTGGAGAGATACCTTAGAGAAAATGCAACCTAGCACTCATCATGAACCTATTCCACCTCTACAAAAATCCCTCAAGCTGCTAGCTGAAAGTACAAAGCAATTCAATGAGGATAGCAATAAGAGGAGAGAAGAGTATGAGAAAATCCGATTAAGATCGAAAGAAATGGCTGCAAAGAACCAGATTGAACTAAATAACCTTATGTCCCAATATAGTGCTACCCCTGATAGTTATTCACCAGGTCAAGAGGACGAGGATAGAATTTGTAACACTACTTATTTAGACGAGGTTCAAACATCTTCATATTATTATGATGATGAGGATAGTAATGGTGAAGAACTTGAAATATACGAGCATAGTGATCAAGAAATTGTCACTCCAGTTGTGTTTCACGATGAGAGTGTTATTTATAGTTCAAATTCAAATAATTTTAATGATTATTCACCTATTCAAAAGGAAGAGGATTTGACTAGAAATACCACTGGTCTAGACAATGTAGAAATTTCTTGTTTTGAAATCAATAACGGTTTAGAGGAATGGGTTTATCCTAAGACTAGTGATTTGGAGTCTGACGACTCGAAGACAATAGTCTCTGATGAAGACGATAGACTCGTAGAGATTTTAAATATGAGTGAGGATGCACCAACGGATAATAACCTAGAAGAAGAAATTGACCATTTTCGGGAATCTGACGGTCTAGAAATTAGGAAAATTGTGATTGGTCTATCTAGAGACACCAAAAACTTCAAGTTTGGGGGTGACTATCATTCTCCATGTGCTTTACATTTATCTCTTAGCAAGGTCCCTAACTTGGGACTTGATATATGTACCTCTACCGTTTTACAAGATAATCTTCAAACTAGATTCCCTGAGCCTGTTGATGTCCAGAAACAAGTTCAGTTGATAGAAACCCATCCTCTGGTCGATGTGGTTTACCTAGGCAGTAGTACCAAGATTGAATTTGTTTTTCCACCAAAATGTTTTCATCCATATGTGGGAACGTTAGAATTTCAAATGTGTAGATATTAAGTTTTGAGACTAAGCCAAATTATTTTAGGAGATTACAATCGACACATTTGTTTAAAAATGACCACCTTCATAGTAGTCAACTGTGTGAGTCAAATTTGATTGACATTAAGGATCCACAATTATTCAGGTTATTATTATGTGCTTCTAAGTTCTTAGTTGAGTTATTCCAGACTCTACAACCTGATTCTTTTGATCCTGTCTACGAGGAGATCCATCCCATGAAAATATTTTATCTAGACCCTGTTATAGAGCATGAACCTGAACCACAGCTAGAAGTAGTTGTCGTAAACAGAAAACTAAATAAGGGGTGTGCTCGGTTTGTTCATTTTCTTGGCTTGTTGTTGTTTCCTCTTATTTGTGATAGCCCTATTTGATTCGGATGACCCACAGTTGTTCCGACTATTACTATATGATTTTATGAGGTGACTAATTCTTTCTAAGTCTGGCTGAAGACTTTAAACTTAACACTTCCTGGGAGGTAACCCATGTTCATGCGACACGGTAATATCTTTCCTTAGCTCTTTTCCTTCGATTGGTAACAGTTTCTCCTTGTTCATGCTCTTAATCATTCATCTTTAGAAACATTGAGGACACTGTTTGATTTAATTTTGGGGGTAAGGGAGAAACTTTTTAGTCGAACAATAAAGCTTTAGAATTTAGAAACTTGTGAACACTTCAGGGTGACACTAACCATTCTAGGTAGATGGAAACTTAGCTCTTTTTCTATAGGAATTGGTGTACCCAGTGAAAGGGTCTATTCATAAAAGGACAGAGTACAGGTGTTAGAAATAACATGATAGTTGTCACCACATCTCGGAGTCTATCACTACCATATCACTTTCGGCTTTTACTTTTGCAAATTTGTGTTTCTCTAAGTGATTTGGTGGGGCCCAGCATCAAATTGTTATCGGCGTCGGGATGAAATAGAGTGTTTTGAGATCAGGAACAAAACACGGAAACAAGAGCACAAATTTGGAAAGTGTGTTTTTTGAAAAAATTGTGTTTTTGGAAAAACATTAAGTTGGGAAAGAATTGAAAAGGGAAAGATATCAATCTCTACTCTTATTAGAATCAAATCAAGGAAAGAATCGGAAGAAATCGGGAAGAAAACTCATGTTTTGGAAAAGCTTTTGTTCATGAATTCAAAGAATTTTTGGGAGTTTTTGGAGAGATTGGAAGCTTGAATTAGTATAAGTAGGCATGTATAGCAATTGGTTTTTTGGAGAGAGAAGAGATTGGGGAAGCTTAGAATTTCTCGAAATCACGAGAAGAAAGCTAACAGACGAACAAAAATTTCTGCTGCTGCCAAGGAAGAACACGAAGCAGGCTACACCAGAAAACCGTCGTTCATTAAAACAGAAACCGTACTTTATTTCAAAACGCAACAGAAAACTGTTTCTTGTTGCGTATTCCTTCGAAATACCTTCTGTAACAGACTGAAGTGTTTCCAGCAACACTTATAGTCGTATCTAATCGACTGTGTGCAATCATATTCTCCTTTTAAGCAATTTTTGAGTAATAAATAATGATTTTTGAGGATTTTGCTATTACTATGAGGAGATAAACTTCTTCTTTGAGGCTATGGAGGAAGCTACTTTTCCAACAATTATGTGGTATGTATTTAATTAATTTATGCAATTTATTTATGATTAATTGCCTTGGTTGAAAATTGATTTAAAAGATTTTTTTTAAGCAATTGTGATTCCGTTAGATGGTGCATGCCTCGGATTAGGTCCCTAGATGCTCCATGCTTTTGTTATACAGTTGTTGTTTTGAAAATCTATTTTTACAATGATTTAGAATCAAATTAAAATGTTTTAATTGCATGATTAAAATTATTATCACTTTGAAATTGGAAAATAGTGGAATCCTAGCCTCAGTTTTATCTCAACCTTAGAAAAAAATATTTGAGTTTTCATACTTTTAGTTTTAGAAATTAAATTTAAAATCAATCTTCACAATTCTGAGTAACGAATCTTTATTTACCACTTTAAAAATACATCAGAAGAACATGTACTAAAATCTCACGGTATCGTACATTTAGGAATCACATCAAATTAACAAGATATGAATGCATCTACAATATTTATCAAGAAAAGGTGTCTTAATTATCAACATACACGATCGATATGGAAGTTTATTTCTTCACTATTTGCTTTTAGTTTGTAAAAAATTTCCATGAATGTTCACCATTAAAACAACTTTCTATGATGATAATAGTCGATGAGGACAAGCAGATACGTAATGATTTTGGAAAATTAAGATTTGTTGCGACTCCGTAGGTAAATCATGTTATACTCATAATTATTTAGTGATATCTTGCAGTACTATATTTGTTGTTTGGCTAATACAAATTATATGAATACTGGTAGAAAGATTGACAAATGGCAGACTGAATTTATCTTAGCTTAAACAACGGGAGTGAATCGAAACAAGAGCATAAGGAAATACTCCAAGAACGTTATCATTCGTTTTTTATGAAATGCATAACACTTACAAATCATTTATTCTCAATTTGTTGTACGTGCTCTCTATTGGCCAAACATGCTTCTTATAAAGAAATTTCCATCCACAAACGTGGTGAAGAAAATATACAAGGAAAGCACATAAAAGCTGTTGTGACAACAAAATCATCTTAAGGTGTTGTTAGGTGCTATTACTTTTAGTTCAACTGTTCAAGTGAATGCTTCTAAATTTGTGGGAATCGCACGACCAATTTTATATGTTAATATCAAAGTTTGAAGTATATGTCAAAACTTATTGTAGCTTAAATCTTCTAACCTTATTGTAATATAAGTATTGCATAAGATGCAGTTATTTATACACTATCTAATGAGTAATACATTTTTCTAAGAATCTACTTACATCAGACTGCTCACATCTTCGCTG
Source organism: Papaver californicum (assembly GCA_023531435.1). Classification (NCBI taxonomy): domain Eukaryota; kingdom Viridiplantae; phylum Streptophyta; class Magnoliopsida; order Ranunculales; family Papaveraceae; genus Papaver; species Papaver californicum. Next base: position 283,107 of record JAJJMC010000167.1, on the reverse strand, counting down.
CAGCACCTTGATCATTGAGAAGTCGCAAAGAGGAAACTTAATAATGAACTACTGACACATCTAATAATGCATATTTTTAACTAGCTTCATAAACAAGATAATAAACAAGTTTTAGCTATCATAATTTTACACTTCAGATAAGACCAATGTCATAAAAGCAACGCCTGAATTCCACATATAAAATTCCACCGTATGGGAAAAATATGAATACTGGGGAGAAAATGTATATATGAAATGGATCTAGAAGTAACATGTAATTTGTTGCAGATATTACTTTTGGAGCATAATCGTTAATCTCTGGATTTAGGACTTTTAACTTTTTCTCTTCGTTGTAAATTGATAGCTGGATTTCACATTTTACATTAATATATAATTTCTTTGTTGGAGACTTTATAATGGGATGAAGGAAAATACTAAATGGAAAGAAGAATTATCTGAAATCATTAAGTGTTTGTTTACTCACAGTCATTTGAGAATTATAATACTAAAATTATCTATTAATTGCCCCTTTTATGATGATTTTGGATACACAAACTTTATTTGTTTGGTTCAACTAATTTAATTCACTATTAGACAATAGGCAATGTAAAGTTCTCTTTTGCATACAAAATGTTTGAACTAATTTTTTGTTTTTGTATTTGAAGGTATCATATGAATTAAGAAGTGGTAGTTTTTTTAGGACAATGCATATTGCTTGGCTAAGGCATACAAGGCATGCATTTTATCTGTGTACAAAAGAAATATCAGTATCAGGCTCTATAGCTATCAACTTAGTTCTATGGGATAAAAAAGTGAATGAAGCTTTTTAAATGTTCACAATTTCTCATTTCGATAATGTTGAATTTTGACTTTAGTAGTTAATTGTACATCTCCCCTTTTAATGGGGGTGTTTGGTAAAAATTATCATTATCAATTATGATTATAGATAATCATAACTTGAAAAATGATTATGAAATTAATCATTATTATTATAAATTTTAACAAACAACTTGTTGAGATAATTGATTATCTTAAAAAAAAATCATTTATATGATAAGCTGTTTGGTAAATATGTTTTTCATTATCATTATCATTTTCTTTAATTAGAAATACATAAATTTAACCATGATTCAATACATCAACAATTTGATCATAGCTGATCTCAGTATTTAAATCTATATATGGCATCGGCTATTTGATCTCTCATGTGGTTCATTTCACTTCTTCTTTGTTGATGAGCATACATACCACTAAATGCGGGTTCATCGGGCGAGGACGTATCAACATCTATGACATTATCTTCATTTGCATAATATGCAAATAGTTCAACAGACCTGGACTCAGTCCTAATAAAATTATGAATTGCACATGTTGCTACTAAAATTTGTACTTGAGTGTTGTATGGAAATGAGGCTGGATCCCTCAGAATTGGAAAACGAGATTTGAGAACTCCAAAACTTCGCTCGATTGCATTCCTTAACGAGGAATGCCCAAAATTAAATAACTTTTTTGCAGTGAATCTTCTATTGCTTCCTCTTCTACGGTCGTGCAAGTGATATCGAACTCCTCGATATGGAGCGAGAAAACCATGCATGTTTAGATATCCAGCATCAACGACATAGTACTTTCCTGCAAGTAAAAAAAGAACATCGAGTTAAGAATTCTTGGTCATAAAAATAAAAATCATATTCAAATTTCCATATTTTGATACAACTATGTACAGGTCAAAGTTTAATGCCATCAATGTAAATGAACATACATACATGCTGAGGTATTGAAGAAAACCACACAACCAGGTCTGCTTTGGACCTGAACTTATACCAATGAACATTCAAAGATATTCTACTAATGATGTACCTGGCCTTTTAATTCCTAAAGAACTTTCTGATATAATTTGAAAGTGGTAAATAAAGATTCGTTACTCGGACTTGTGAAGATTGATTTTAAATATAATTTCTAAAATTAAAAATAAGAAAACTCAAATATTTTTTATAAGGTTGTGAGAAAACTGAGGCTAAGATTCCACTATTTTCCAATTTCAAAGTGATAATAATTTTAATCATGCAATTCTAACATTTTAATTTGATTCTAAATCATTGCAAAAATAGATTTTCCAAACAACAATTGTATAACAAAAGCATGGAGCATCTAGGGACCTAATCCGAGGCATGCACCATCTAACGGAATCACAATTGCTTAAAAAAAATCTTTTAAATCAATTTTCAACCAAGGCAATTAATCATAAATAAATTGCATAAATTAATTAAATACATACCACATAATTGTTGGAAAAGTAGCTTCCTCCATAGCCTCAAAGAAGAAGTTTAGCTCCTCATAGTAATGGAAAAATCCTCAAAAATCATTATTTATTACTCAAAAATTGCTTAAAAGGAGAATATGATTGCACACAGTCGATTAGATACGACTATAAGTGTTGCTGGAAACACTTCAGCCCGTAACAGAAAGTACTTTGAATGAATATGCAACAGAAATTGAAGATTTGTTGCTGTAACGGCCGTTGCGAAATGTTCTGTGTTCTTCAAGCTTCTTCAATGGCGGATAGCAGCAGCAGTTTCAACTGTTCACTTTTTTCACGCTGATCTCTTGATTCCGAGCACTTCTAAGCTTCCCCCAATCTTCTCTCTCCCTCTCTGGACTGTTTAGCATCCTCTATTTATACTACCCAACACCAAATCATCCCAATCTTTCCTTTAATTCTCAATTGATTCATCGATCATGATTTTCCAAAAACTTGATTATTTTCTTTCCTGATTTCGATTCTTTCTCTGATTCTTGATCCTATTAAGAGAAGAAATTGATCTCTTTCTCTTTTTAATTCTTTCCCAAACAATTCGGTTTCCTAAATAGAGAACATTCCATAAACCAAACTAGTTTCCAAAACTATGTTGTTTCCTGTTCACGTGAAGATTAGTTTTCCCGCCAAAATCTAATTTCAAAATGTTGGGTGCCTTTAACTTGGGTGCCTTAATCCAAAGAGTGTGTGCCTTAATCCAATGTGAAGGTGCCTTTAACATTTCTCCAAAAACACCTACAAAGAAATAAAAAACCATAATAAATACAAAATAGAGTACCAACAATACATATAATTGAGATCAAATCAGACACAAAAATGTGTCTATCACTTTCTTTGCAGATGTTTACATGCAAATATATTCTAAAAAGTTCAAAGGATTATGAATCACCTCTATAATAAAACATTTGTTATTTTGTTTATTATCAAGCAAGCAATGGCAACCTTTCTAATCAGCAAGGGTAACATGAAAGTGCGTTTTAAGTTTTAAAACACCTCCGCGGGGTGTTGCGTACACCAAAATTCTATAAAGAGACGAAAAGAGTTAACAAGTCTAACAGAGCGAGACCCAATCAGATACAACTAATAAGGTCATTCCGTCGTCTCTCCCAAGGGATATGAAAAAAAAAACGTTTCATATACGAGCCTCAACAGGTCATGAAGTATCAATACAACGTTATCCGGAACTCATGTATATATTACCCGGGCAGAAAACTCTTTTATAAATTCCTAAATATAAAGTATGAGTCATTCATGATTTGGAAAAGTAATAACCAATAACGCAAAGTAACACACAGAAAATTCAAATAAAAACGAACCCACTACATATTTTCTCAGTATACTCTACCAGGAATAAACTTCAGCAAATGAATGTTCTTGGAAAAACAAAATATAAGAATTTAAATCAATAAAAATTTAGAACACTGCACACTACATTAATAAGCCATCTAAGCACTGTCATGGATGGAAACCCGCATTTCTCTAGAGGATTTGTAGTTTCAGCTCTTACAAACCACAATTATGCTATTTTGTTTATTATCAAACAAGCAAGAGCAACCTTTCAAATAAGCATGTGTACAGGTCTTCCTTTAATTTTAGCTGTTAACAGACACACTTATTCGGATGCAGAAAAATCCAATTACATATGTTTTAAAATTAACTGACCTTTAGGGGCATGAGGAAACATGAGTCTTCTATTACTCAAAGATTCCCATAAAATTCTTGAGTCATTTGAAGACCCTTCCCACCCTGCATAAATATATGTGAAAATCAAAAGAACATGCCGCCATAACATTCTGAGATATATTTCCTTTCCTATCAATGTAAGGTGTTTGTTGGGCGAGTGGTACAATGACTTTAATATGACTTCCATCTATAGCGCCAATGCAATCCTATAAAATAGGTATGGATATCTACAACATAAGTTAAAAAACGAAAAGAAAAAAAACAAGACAAAGCTATGATAAATATCATCTATGTACCTTGAACCATGGGTAATATTTAGTGTTGTTGAGAATTTCAACTGGAGTCTCAGAAAAAGAAGGAGCTTTTATGAGTTCTTTTGAAAGTTCCATGATAGCTCCCAATACTTCGTTGAAGTATCTACTTATAGTTTCATCGGAATGTTAAAATCTTTCTTGTAACATTCTTTTATGTTCATTGTGTCCAATGGTGAGAAGAAAAATTGCCAACTGCTCTTTTATAGTAATCCATCGACTGTCATGTAAAAATTCCCTTTCTCTTAGAATATGAGACAACCTTAGAAAAACAAATTTCTCCATGTGATACTGCTCATAACATCTACGCGGATGGCCGTGCAAAATCTCTTGCATGTGTTGATGTCTCGTTAGTATAGAATTTATACAAGGTTCCATGTATATACGACCCTTTTGGTTCTCAACAGTGCTCCAACTACAAGTAATAAGGTGCGGTCTTCAAGCTCTTCGTCGGAGTCCATACCCTAATAATTCAGTACATATGGATAATTCAGTTGACAAACTAACGAGAGTCACAACTATGTCTCTATGGATGATACTGTACAGAAGTTGTAGATGAAGCTCGTGGGACTTTCACAGCTACAGAAGATGACAGTCTGAAAAAGCCATAAGACCATATGACCATAAGCATTAACATGGCTTACATGCCATTAAAATGTAAGTCAACAAAGCTCCAGAGAGTAATATGCCAGCAGTGTCACTGCTTAAGAAGGGCCAGGTAAAGTACCAAGAGTAATTTGACTAGATTTCTAAGACTAAAATCTGACAGTTATGCACCTGATATAAGCACGCAAGTACATAAAAATCAAAAATTAGATAATATAGTGGGTCTGTACAATAACTGACGGCTATACGATAAACAATCATATACAGACAGGTTATTCAACACTAATATATAAAAGGAATAGATGTAAGACATAACTTCCACACGGCCATACACATGCTTAAAACCAAGCAAAAACCAAAAAGAAGTGTACTATCAACAAACAAGCAGGGATCAACCTTGTAAGAGTCTTAATAGCAGCAGCACGCTGAATATCCACTAAAGCATCCACTTTAAACAACCTAATGAGTGCAGGAGGAATTAAATTAATGCATGTCCTCACAAACATGAACATATATATACCAACAAGTCTCAAACGCAGTTGCTGTCACTGAGTGTACCCTGTTTTCTTCGGGATACTGAGCACTGGCATCAGAGTGGGGTATGGAGGTATAAAAGATGCAAAGAAATGTTCAAAAGGTAAAAAAAAAAAATCAACATAAAACAGAAACCCACTTTAACAAATTTTATAAACACTTTACTGTATCAGCTTCTACTTCTGCTTTTCAAGCACTAATTTTTGACTGTGATGGTGTAATTCTCGAGTCTGAACATTTATACAGACAAGCTCACAATGATGCATTTGCACATTTCAACGTTAAATGTTCTGTTTCAGATACTAAACCACTCAATTGGGATTCTGATTTCTATGATGTTCTTGAGAATCAGATTGGGGTGGAAAACCTAAAATGAGATGGTATTTTAAGGAGATTGGTGGAGTAAAAAATTATGATGGTTACTTAAGGAAGTTTTCACCAAATACATAGGCATGTTCAACGTGGATTCTGAACCTTTTGTAGCTCTTGAAGATATGAACGACTATTGCAAAAAAAGAACCGTTATGGTTTGTAGAATGTACAGAATTTGCGCTACAAATCTTTACAAAAATTACTTTAGCAATCCATGGATTGTTATCTCTTTAGTTGCAACAGCTATTCTCATGGCACTCACCGTAACTCAGACCTACTACACAATCATTTCCTACAGGGCCAACAAGTAAAAACTGTTGAAAAGGGTATGCGCTCTAGTTTTACCTGTTCCCGTTGTATTGGATAGTAGTCAGTATCGATATTGAAAACTTAGTAGTGACTTTTCAGAAGTTCATTAGTTTCTCTCCCCAACATAACATAATCTATTTCAGGATACAAAAACTTAGTGCATCTACTTGTATGAAGATTTTGTGATGTTAACATATATAATTGTGAATAACGAAAATCGTTACATCGACCCAATTGTAATATCTTCTAATTAGGAGTGTTGGTCTTGAATCTTGATGTATGTATATTGTGTGAAACATGATCAGCAATTCACCAAACTATTAACATGAAATTCAGAATATTCTAGATGGAATTTTACCTGAAAATGGCTTGTTTTATCTAAACGTCTTACCCGAGAATTTATGTCCACTTTGATATCAGCTGTGATGTTCTTCTGTTCAGCTGGGTGTTCACGTCTGCTAAGAATAGCTCACCTCTCTTTGTTCCAGATGAACAAATCGCCTACAGAAGCAAACAACAAGAACATAGTCAGATAATTCTACCTCAAAAACCATGAACAAATTTTAGATTACACAACAAATCCAATAAATATGACATATTAAAAAATACACAATGTACTAACTAATTCACAAATATTAAGAATCACATTCATAATGCCAAGTTACCAAAACCAAATCTATTAATAAGTGAATCCATAATCAGTAAACCTATTGATTACTTAGCATCCACAACAAATAGAAACAACCAGTTCAAATTAAAAAAATAAAGACCATTTTGACGAAGGTTCAAATGACATAACATTATCCTAATACTCTAAGACTCTCGCAAAATCTAAGAACCAAGATTCTTCAACCATTCCTTTTGAAACTAGGATCTAGTGACATAAAAACTTGTCTCCATCCGACATCTTGAAACTTCTCCAACGCCGCCATTAGATTTCGTACACTCACGCCATCAAGAGATTGCAAATACTTGGTACAATTCGGTATGGAATAAGGGTCATTATCCAAATCAGTAACGTATTTATCTTTTGTTGCATCAGCAATAGCAAACAAAGCTTCACTTAAACCAGCGGAACCAGCAGCTCTTTTAGTCTGACCATAATCATTTGTTGTTGGAGCTTTTCGTTTTCCTCTTTCATAGGCTTTCTCGTTTGAGCTTTCACTTACTTCCTCCACTCCAACAATGAACAATCCTTGCCTTGAGGACTTCGATGGAGTATCAACATCTACGGTTTCAGCGGAAGCATATGCATTAGAACCCGTTGCAGTTGAATCACCAAAAATGGTACACAAGTCTTCATAGATATGGCAACCAATTGTCTTGTACTTTTTTTATCCAGGTATTTCTACATCATAGCAATACAAATTATCTATTGCCCACAACAAATCACAAATAAAAATACAACCTATAATTACAACAAAGAGATGATATCAATTTACCTTGAGATATGCATCCCACACTCCTTCGTCATCAACTATAAAAAAAAAATTCTTCGGGATCCCATTCAAAACCACTAAGGGACAAGATTTTCTTAACTTCATTGTATCTACGTCTCAACACACTGTATCTATTCTTAATTTGCTCCATAGTCAAATTTTGTTCATATTTCTTGTTGAACTCATCTTTGACTTCATTCCATGCTTCTTTTAAAAAAGATTTTGGCTTCTTACCACCAAGCATTTGAGTGATCAGAAGTTCACACAAGGTTTTTTCCATATTAACAATCCATTTGGCAGTTTCAGTTGACATTCTATTGAATCCAATTGCTAAGAAAATATTAGTACACAAAAATTAGTTTATGCCAATATCATTCTGAGTACCTTTCTTTCAAGCAGATTTTAAAAATAACCATTCCAGTTATTGGAAAAACACCCAAATCAAGTTCACATAAAAAAAATAGATATCAACAACATCAATCGAAATTAATCTTAACCCAGTTCACAGTAATATCTAAATAAACCAAAGTAACCCTTATTTTTAAAAATCATAAAACCAAAATTTTCAAAACTCAAACAATCTAACACATACCTGTTTAGTCCAGAGTTTCTAGGGTTTTTTGTTGAAGCTTGGATTCAAACTTCTAGTAAATCACAACTGATGAAGAAGAAGAAGAAGAAGAAGAAGAAGAAGATGGGGTTGAGTGGTGAAGAAGATGCTTCAGCAAAGTGAAGAAGCCGAGATGGAGGAAAGAATAAGATAGAAAAAACACGATTAAAAAACCGATTATTTTAATTTTTATAAATTGGTTTTAACTAATTATGAAATTAATTGAGTTTTTTATTTCTAATTAAAATAATCCGTTTTTATAAATGTTACCAAACACCCCATAATAGATTATAAATTTGTATAACTGATTATTAGTTGATAAGCCATTAAAATAATGGTTACCAAACACCACCAATGAGAACAAGGATAAACTTAAAAACCTTACCCATGTTTAGTCTATTTTAAATTCGGTCGTCGGATCTTTAAAACTTTAAATTTAGCCGTCAGATTCGCTGTCAAAATTTCATTTGCACGTTAAATATGAACCATTGGATGGGATGACTTTTAAATATTGGATCTAATAATAGCCATCGAGATCATATTTTATCTAATTATAGTCGTCTAGATATATAAAGATTTCGGTATAATTCAATTGTGGTAAGGTCTTTATTTAATGTTCCAATACTTTTCAGGGACTAAAGTAGAAAATGTATGTAAAACTGATTTTCAGAAGAGATCGATCTTTTCTCCTCCTTTTTTCTTTCAGCTAAAGCTCTTATAGGCAAAAATGGAATTCAGAGTAGATGATGAAGATGATGAAGCTATATACCAGATTAAGCATTAACCAATTCCCAAAAAAGGAAAATCCACCTTCGATTCATCCGTGTTAACCAGTGTTAACCAATTTTACTCGGTTTGTAACCCCAATTTGATTTCGTATATTTTTTCTTTTTTGAAACTAGGTAAATTTAACTAACACAGATTGAACTGATACCAAACATCGAATTGAAGTGTTCGACTGCTTAAAGAGGTTTGTTTCTTCTTTTGATTTTATTGATTGATTTTCTATGATAATTGATTTTATTTTTATTTTTTTTGGTGATTGAATAAAAATTGAAATTAGGACAAATATCACATGGACAATTGGAGTACATTTATGATACTAGGGTTGAATTCAGTTGTTTAATTTTCGAAACTATATGCAACTTTTTGGTGTTTTTAGAAACTATTATGTTGAATCATTCAAGTATTAAGTAGGAATCAATACGGTGTCCACCCACAAGAGTCTATATTTATGTCCAATTTTTAAAATCAACTTTTTTCTATTTTATATTTATAAAACTTACGATTATTAATAATCCCATTCAAAATAATCAGTTACCGAACACAAAATCGATTATGCCTCACACAAAGAAACATAAAATCCATTACGAGCTTATGGGGTGACAAACAGCCCTACTTCATCAACTTGATTTCCAGTTTAAAAGAAAACCATGTTTATATCCTTCTCTATTTTTTCCCCAACATGATATGTCCGAGTGCAACACGAGAATGATGAATTTGCAGTCTTATAAACAAAAAAATAAAAATGATTATATTAATCCCATTCTTTTCCACGATTATAGGGTATGCTTCATTAAAACCACACGCAATCAAACAATATTACATAAACATTGAGGTTAGTGAAAAACAGCATAAGTAAAGGTCAAATATATTCGAGCATGGCTGCCCGCCGGCTAGTATAAGACTATATAGATGTGTCTAAATGATGCAAAGCTCTACTAAAATCTACCGACACAGTATTTGTACGTTCTCTTCTAGAAACCATGTAGAGGCTTGTATAATATATATCATCTTTCATTTGTTGGTGTGCTCCATCTCAGTTCTTCAGTAACAATGTCTGAAGAGTTAGTATGCATTTACTAGCCACCTAGAATACATAAACACACAAGTCCATCTAATCAGAGCTAATTCACTTGCAAACCAGAATAAGGTTATAGACATCAATTACACATTCGAAATGAATACCAAAAGACCAGCCAAATCATGTTAAAACGACGACTACAAAATATCCTTGCACAATAATTTCAAGGGCAATGTTAGTCAGTGAACCAATTAAATTTAGATGGATGGACTTGCACACTATAATATTTCAGATACCCAGCTTTCCTTCTGTCCACGCTGGCATATGGCATATAAAAATGGAAGATTCAAGTACAAATCGTCGTATTTAGGGAATCTTTTGTTTAAATTATGTGATACAAACCTAGTCACACTAAGATGCATATTCACTTCTCTTGATATTCAAATACGGCAGTTACAGATATAAGCATGGTATTAGTTATAACACAAAGGAAACTGAGAATAACTCATACACAGGTGGATTCCCTAACCACTTTTTAGGAACAAGTTGTAAAATACATGAATAATCTGCTCCAGACAATTAACCTTGACAGGGAAAGGATAACCAGGACGATAACACATGTGTATATCACTAGCAAAGGTGGAAGAGGTTGAGATATTACCCTTATGTACTATAGAAAGCATCACTCAGTGCTTCAATAAGAAACCACATGCTCACAAAATAGTCTGCATAGACACTGGTATGCAAGTAATTGTAGTTACTCACATCAAGGGAGGAAACAAGAATTTCAAGTTCCCTTGTATAATTAAGGTAATTGTGTAACTATTATTTGTTGGATTTTCAGCTCCATACTCATCACAATAAAAGATGATAGAAGCTAACCTTATGCTGAAAATAGACGTTATCCTAGTGTTAAACATATCCACAGCTTGGTTAAACTAAGAACATATAGTATAAGACATATAATACGCTTGGAGAATCATGTAGAAATCATAACAAGAGAACATAGCATAATTTTCTTTTATATCTATATATTTATGAGGCTAGAAGAGAGTTTTAGTCATGCTTGGCTTGTGTATCTCTGAATTTTTCCATCATGAGTGGGAGACACCTCACTTAGCTACATAGGACAACTCATAGAATGATTAACTTAATTTACCATTAACCACAAAAAAGATTGGATACATGATCAAAATTATTAATCATATCATCCTGATTATTACTAATCTAGCCGCCTTAAATTACTCACAGATTAACTTAATTAATCATGATTTGATGCAAAACAATAAAAGGACAGCATCAATATTTAAACATAGTACAAAATGAAAGATGACCAAACAATAACTTGCGACCTAAACCAGCACTGAAAGTGAAGGACTTACCATTTTTATGGGAGCTCGTCGACTATTTTTCTCTTTTTTCGGTGTTCTGGCTTGGCTCCTTGAATGGGTATTAAGAATGCCTGCAAGAAGAAGTATACGCACAATGAGTACGTATCCTAATCTCTCATAAACTAGTAAAGAAAATCAAAATCATGATCATCAATACTTAATTATTCCAGTCATTCCACCTTGGTAGTCAGTTCATAAGTGAATTTAGGAACCGAAGTAACTTTCCTACAGCATCTGAAATAACATCAAAAAACACATTTTCATGTCAAGTTAATAACCCTAAGCAGCTTCCCCAAGTTTTTCATCATACATCAACTGCTGACTTTTGCGTTTGCTGAGAAATTGTTAGCTGGTCTAGGAAAGAATGTCCTCTGCCCAATGAAGACATAAAGCTACTTCGGCCTTGCAGCTTTAGAACACTTACATGTATAACTTTTTCTGTCGACTGCCGTTATCAGCAACCTATATGATGAATAACATAATATGGTATACCAAATTACACCCTTCAATCTATCAGGTCATACACAACTTCTAGATGGAACCTAAGTCTGGAAAGTAGAAGGCCAAGGCCATAACGTATATGTTGCCAAATAAAGAGACAAGGACAAGTTTTCTTAAGGTTTTGCTAGGCAAAGAAATATCTAAAGCTCAAAAATCCAGACAACTCCAACAATCTGTGCCATAGCAGTAAAGAGAATGCTCTCAATTCTAGGAGCTGGCTTTAAGAATACGTCACAACCCAAGGAAAGCATTACTTGAAATATATTGAACCATAAGGAAGAGACGCTGCCACCTCAGTGAAAGAATTTCACGCCATCACCATGTGGAGTTCTATTTTGCTAACAAAAAGATGATAAAAAAAATGTTCATGACATAAGGACCATAGACAAGCAAGCAAGATACAAAGTTCGATCACTACCTCAAATTCATCGGTGTTGCACATACCCAAAAACATCATAGATTTTAAGTTAAGGGAGTCAATGCAACTAATGACAAATGGCCACACACTGATACACTTTAATTGTGACCTATAATCAACGACTATCAGAGCTGACTCAGACATGAATCCCCTCATCGTGTTTAACACCACGCAGGTAAGGTGGTAATAAGAACACAATTAATGTGATGCATAACATCATGTATGTTCATCGTGAGACTACTTCAGTACTCAAGTACGGAATAAATAACCATCTAGATGCTGATTCAAGTTTTGTGCTACTTTTAGTGAATAAATGACTCATCTGCTGAAGATATTGGATACGTCGAATTATAAATGTGTCTAGTAACATCTCAAAAAAAAAAGTTATCCAACAAAGGCTTCTAGTTATCAAAAAATCTGCAATGACACATAACTGTCCTTCACGAGGACAGTTAAGCCTGAACTCCTAACATATGCATTTCATTCAAATGCTTATATACTACAGTATAATGAAAGGAGTAGGGAAAACTAACAAAGGGAGCAAAACAAGTAGCAGGAATACAAAAGCAGTCATAACTGTTTGTTGCCATTTTCATCTGTATCATGTTTTTTAAGTAGAAATTCCCAAGTATTGTACATCAAAGACGGGTTACACACTTAACTATATGTCCTAGCTAAATGATTTCTTTGACGTAAGATTTCTATTAGATGTTTGATGGGGGGGAAAATATAGAACAAGGTAGAATATGGGCAGGCTCAAGATGAACTTCGATAAATGTGAGTTCTAGGGTAGAAACTCGATATAGACATAAAAGTCAATCATATTAGACAATCAAAAACTACCTAAGCCATAGCACATGGAGCTCTTTATATAGGTAACTCTCTAAACATGAAAATAGCCTACCAGAACCCTAAAACTTGTTACATAAGATAACTAGAGACATCCCTAAGCTAATAAAATTCTAAAATAAATATTCTAGATACTTCTAGATATTCCTAAGATTTAACTAAATAACAAAAACGAAAATACCCTTTTTATTTGAATATATAAATTATAATTAACTAAAAACAAGTAATATAAAAATATTCTGATTTTCAATATTTTGTCCTGCATCAATGTTCCTAAGGATGATCTGAGTGAATCAAGGATGGGTTGTGCTATGGATGTTCAATACATTCCACTGAAGAGTACAATTAAACCTTCTTCTTTTTCTGAGCACCTTCTTCTTTTTCTGAGCCTTGACTAGTGAGACAATTAACTTTTGTAACTCTTGAACTGCTTGTTTTTCTTGTGCTTTCTCAGCACTCTTGGAATGAATTTTGCTGTTTCGAAAAGACTAGTGATACAAAATTAGAGAGATCAACAATTGCTTAAAAACAACTTACCCATGGGAACACCTGATCCCAATATATCCAATTCATCATTCTGCCAGGAATTACAACCAGCACATCCTTAATGGTTAGGGTGGTTTCATTATTTTATCACCTATCGTTTTTCTTTATATACCTATTTATGCTCGGTAAAAATAAGCACATTGAATGGAAACCAAAATTATAAATGCTTAAGAAAACATAGAGCAAGAATACATATTCAAAACAAGAAAACTCGGAAAGATTAAACTAACAAGAGGAAAAGCTACCAATAAAAACAATCTAACGAGGGTCAAAGAGTTTTGAATTCCAAGGTTAGAATAATATGGCCAATCATATTGGAGAAACAAATTAAATTGGTTATATTATCCATCATGTTAATTAGTCAGATAAACCCGCTAATTATAAAGGAAAGATTATGAATCAAACTTCGATTTAAGAAAAATGTCACTAATCAAAGATAGTTTCTTTGGAACATAGCTTAAAGGAGGAGACATAGAATATGGTGAGTTATATGTTGGACAAGTAACATCTCAATTAAGAGTTGGACATCTAAGGCTTCACCTTCTAATGAATTCTGTAGTGACATGTAACTGTCTTTTACAAGGGCAGCAAACTTGAACTGTTGAGAAGTGTATTTCACTCAAATGCTTATATACTACAGTATATTTAATAGCGTATAGGGAATACTAACCAAGGAGAGCAGAACAACTAGAAGAAAACAAAAACAGTCAAAACTAAGCTTGTTACCTTTCTCATGTGCATTGTATTCACTAACATAAAGTAGAAATTCCCAATGGTGATATAAGTAATATACATCAAGGATGGGTTATGCAATGTGTCCGATTTGATTTCATTCACGTAGGTTTTCAAGTAGATGTTTCCAAGGATGATGAGGATGGTTTACACCATATATCCTTTTAAGAGACCTGATATAGTGCGACAAATTAGAGGAATTAACAATTACAAAAACCATCTTATCCATGGGCACACATGATTCGACTGTATCCAATCCTTCGGCCAATAATACCAAAACAAAAATCCTTAAAAGTTAGGGTGGATTCATCATTTTATCATCTGTTTTTGCTCAATAAAAAGAAGTATATCGAATGAAAACCAAAATTACAAACGGTTAAGAAAGCATAGACCAAGGTACAAATTCGGGAAGTCAAAAATACTTGGGAAGAATAACAAACAAGAGGAAAGACGTACAACCAACGAGGATCAAAGAATTTTGATTTTCAGTTTACAATAATATCGTCAATGATATTAGAAAAACAAAAACCTTGGTTTTACTATCCATCATGTTAGTCACATAGATAAACCTAGCCAATTATAAAGGATGGATTATGAATCAAACTTCAATTCAAAAATAATGACCCTAAATCACTAATCAAGGATAGTCTCTTTGGAACATGCAATATTATGGAACACTTCAAAACTGTATTCTTTGAGATTCGAGCATTGTTATATCTTTTAACAAATAACAATACTTGATCGATGTTCCTATTCATGTTCATATGAGGTGTGAAGCTTTCTTTCACCAAATCACTAAATCATCAAACAACTAATACTATTTACTAGTAAACTAATTCATCATCAACTAATAAAAGAGTGGAATATCTAGTGCCCCGAGCATGTTAAATATAACCACCTACATATTCTCGTATTTGGGAACCAACTATAACCAATCAAACATCAATATAACTGAAATGAGACATAAAAGAGTAGAAAATCTAGTGCCCAGAGCATTCTTAAATTTAACCTACATATATTCTAGTATTTGGAAACCAACCATAACCAATCAAACATCAATATAAACTGAAATGAGACATAAGCACATGGAAGCGCAAAACCAAAATTAGTAGTTTAAACTAGTACCCAAATTTTTAACATTTCTCACCTTCGAAGCTGAAGTTGCAGCCATTCTCAATAACCTAAACTAACTTTGCTAGCTGTCGTGATTGATCAAACGAGTTGTCCATTTCATTTCTTCTGCTTCATCCAATAAAAGAATATGTTAGAATACATTTTGAACATCTTAAATAAATGAAGATAGAGATATGAAAATGAAGTAAAACAGCATTAATGAGGACTTGGTGATAAGGAAAATGAAATACCAAAGTCCTGTGTGAAAAGCTGGTTTGAAGGAAATAAAATCTACTAGTCTAATAGAGATGCCTAAAGATAAGGATTGAAGCAAAAGATATACAGCTACACCACATGCATTAAAAAGGGAAATGGCTTGGTCAAATGTAGCTGTAGACTGTAGTCAAAAGCTGAAAGAGAGATAGAGAGCCAGAGAGAAGTCATTACATCTGCTTAAAGGAGGAAACATATATTCCATGGAAGTTCTCATCCAGAGCTACAGCTAGGTTGTAAAAATAAGCTTGCCAACAGGTACATCAACAAAATGAGGATTACAAAAGAGAACAGCAACAACAACGCACTTGCAAAAACACACATTAAACACAAACTTATTAGTTAGATCACAGTCTACAGAAGAGAACATGATCAACATGACTGACTGACTACATCAAATAACAAATAAACAAAAACAAGAATCACAGATATTAAGAAAATAAAGCTATAAATCTGTGAATGAATGAATAATCTTTAGTTGCAGAAACATAAAATAGTGTTCCAATAGATGTTTTTTTTATTCTTGTTCAAACAGTTCACTGTTGATTTTTTAAGCATAGTTCACTGTTGATATATGTATGTATATATATATATATAATATCATCTACATTTATATATAAAAAAATAGTACTACCAACTAGCAGATAGCAATCTATCTATAAAATAATAATAAGACTTAATAAAAAAAAAAAGGAAACACACTAAACTAAACTTATATGCTCCACTTCTCTTCTCAATTCTTCGTCTCATAGAGATATATCTATATCATCATAGCATAGCTTAACTTGTCAGTCAGGGAAACAAACACATAAACTCATGGTTATTATTACAGAGAAAGGAGCAGAAGATAAGGCAGCTTTAAAGACATAGCGTTGCTGTAGAAACCTGCAATAAGAAATTAATAATAAAAGCTGACAGAGAGAAATTAAAGCAGCAGCAGCTAGGGCTTAAAGGCAGAGGGGGAAGAAAAAGAATTCAGGATTCCAGCTGACAGACAGAGGAGTAAGCACGCACCGGCCATCGTATATAAAATTATACAAATTTCCCGAGTGTGTGCTCACTCTCTTCTGTCAACTCTGAATTATTTTTCAAAAAGAAAAGAAAATTCAAGGAAGGAAAAAAAAAGTTTCCTTAAATGGAAAACGAAACCATCTCCATATAAAGAGGATATAGTCAGATCTGAAACTAGTACCACAAAAACATCACCAGATATATGTACTCCATTCATCAAATCTTCTTCTCTCTTAATCTAGTCTAGTAGTAGTACTAGAGACTCTCCTTATTTTAGTAAAATAAACTCAGAGGGAAACAGAAGGAAAGGTGTGACAGTATCAGAAGGAAGAAGAGAAGGAGAAGGAGAAGTGAATTAGGGTTTATGTAGAAGACACCCCTTTCTTTATTGGCTCTCTCTCTCTCTCAGTATTATCGCTGTTGATTCGATATAAACTATGTGATTACTGTGGACTGAAATGATGATTAACATGCAAAAGGACACACGTGTCTGTCACACGTACCATGAGTATCGTACTTACGAGAAGCAACTGCCGCTCCTGTTGATAATCTCAGGGTGGGTGGTTTTCAGTCAAACATCTACGAGGTGAGGGAAAGATACTTCAAAGGGAAGCGAGAAAAGACGTGGCGAGAGATGATTTGATGGTATAGATATTTTGGAGTACTGTGTGGTGGGGTCGATGAGGTTGACTTGTTTTTGGGATGAGTCTTGCGGATACGACTATTAAAATTAATATTTAATTAAGAAAAAATTTGGTCAAAAAAATTTAGAGTCCACCCGAAAAAATCCACTTTAACCATATGTCCAAAAATCATTTAAAAACTCTTAATTACGATTTTGTTCACTATGTGTATTGATCACAACTCAAGTGTGAACCACGTAGCATATGTCCGTCACTAATTCTTTCTAATTCTCTCTTCTTAAAACCAAAACCAAAACATAATCATTTATCAGATCTGATTCTCTCTTTAAATTATCAAACAAAAAAAAAAAAAAAATCGTCAAATAAAAACGAAAAAAGATTATGAAAAAAACTCAAAAAAGATTATAAAAAAAACTCAAAAAAGATTGAAAGAGTAATAAAAAAAGAAGTAGTAGAAGAAGAAAATAGGAAAAACAATTACTATATAGTGATATTTAAGGTGAAAGCAGTGGAGGTCCATAAACTGTGGCCAGGAGATGTCCAGGAAAACAAAAATAAAAACTGTGGCTAGGAGGAGACACAGTGGCTATGCCTATCAGTTTCAGCGGATATGGCTGCCAGTGAAATACTGTACGACACCAGAAGGACTAGCTCTTTCTTGTGGCAAGGGGGGTGAGTGTATAGGTGCCTGCTGGGTGGGTTGCTAGGAGAGTGGGATCATAGTATATAACAGTGAGTGGCTATGCCTATGGCTATGGCTATGATGAGAGTGTATAGAGGATTTGGCTGGCACTGGCAGTGGGAGACTGTACGTTACCCCGGAGGACCAGGTTGGTTAGCTCTTTCCCGTGGCGTGGGGGTCAAATCTCGGTTTCTGCACGACTCTGTTAAATTAATAGGACATCGGGAATAATGGGTTTGCTGTTGTACGTGATGATCTTGGTGTTTGTGGGGAAATGGGAATCATCCTAGGTTGTGTTGCCTTCACCCATGCTTGCATCGAAACCATAGACATCATTCAAGCTTTCTGATCCACAGTAGTCTTTATTTAAAGAAATTCAAATCTTAAAACATACTACATAAAAATCAAATATGCTTTAAAAAAAAATTAAACCGTCCAATCTTCAAGGATCAGTACTGATAACTATTCCTATGCTGGTGATTCTCCACCCTAGTGTTTCCGATGAGAAGAGTCAAATAGTGGACTCAATCTAATGCAACGGCTTCATTCGACAGTTCAGATCAGTTGGGCTCTTTTTTAACAACATGATCAGATTGGTTGAGTTACTTATTCCTATTTCTCACTCCCACTTTTTATGTTTCTTGTATCCTCGTAATTTTTAAAACCAATTACCTTTTAATTTTGATTTTTTATGTACCACCAATAAAAATTAAATTAATTTTGACTATAACTATTACCATTTTTATTTATTCTCTTCTTTATTAATCTCTTATTTTCATTAAATAAAACCATAGAAAAATCATCAAATTGAAATCCTAGGTTAGATTTCTATTTAATTATTATGATACACTTTTTTTTTTTATCTTTTACAATTTAATTCGTCGATGCATAGACGAACTAATTGGCGGTTATAATTGGTAAACAATTATTATGAAAATTTTTATTATTAAAAACCTAGAAAAAAATATTCAACATATGGAAGAAGGAATTGGACCTAAAAGTTCGTTGCCATATAGACAAATGGTAGAAGTGATATATAGTAATGACATAGCCAAGGCTGCGGCATGTCGTATAGTTAACACTTTAATTTTGAATCCAACAAATCATTCCACCCTTTAACAATCGTATTCACCATCGATTAGCCAGAACAACATGTGTTAGCTAGGATACAAAGGTTGCTACATATAATATACAAAAGTTATTCATTTTTTTCTTTCTTAGTTTTCATTTTTTTTTATTCTTACAGAAGTGCATATCCCTCTTGTCTAATAACTCTTTTCCCCTTTATTGTGAACCAACATTCAGTGAATAAGTAAAATATTGAGTTATTATTACTTGTAATTCAAGTTTGTATAGCTTGTAGGTCAAGTATACATGTTACTCAAGAATACTTGTAGGCTAAGTATGTATAACTATAAATAGCTCCTAAGGGAGTTGTAATTATTCATTCTTTTTTTCAATAAAAATCTTTGGATCAGAGAGCCAAGTTTAAGTTGGTATCTAGAGTAGGTACGATCCTGTGGGCACTTTTACGAGAGGTAATTTTCTCTTTACATTCTTTTCATACCTAGAGATATATTTATCTAAACTTTAGTTACTTACAGTTTCAGTACCTAAAGAGATTATCTAAACCCTATTTACCTAGAAACTACATAAAACCCTGGTCACTTAGGAGTTATAATAGGTGAATGATCAAACATGGAATCATCATCCCCAATCAATTTTATACAACATACGGACCAACATCAATTCTATATAAAATAAAACTGAACGACACCAATTTTTCTTTGTGATCTCAAATGGTGACAATGTTTGTTGTTGGAAAAGGAAAAAAGGGTATTTTACCGGTGATACTGAAACACCGGCTATATAAGACAAAGATAAACATGATAAGTGGATCATGGATGATTCTACTGTCAAGGGTTGGTTGATTGGTGCAATGGAAGCTGATTTAATGAATCTTTTCATTCGTTTTCCTAATGCAAAGGATGTTTGGGATGTTGTATCTCAAACATATCATGAAGGTGCTGATAAGTCTATTCTCTATGACTTAACTCTGAAAGTTATGTCAACTAAACAGAGTGGTAGACCTATTTCGAGTCCTTTATTTGAACTAAAATCAATATGGCGAGAGTTTGATTACAGGAAACTTATTACTTTTACACATCCAGAGGTGATCAATAAACGTAAGGAAGAAATGGATGAATAAAAAGTATATGTATTCTTTGTTGCTGTTGATGATGCTTATGATTCAGTTCGAGGAGAAATATTTCGTATTGATCTTCTACCCAAGATAGAAGATTCGTTCACTATACCGAGGCGAGAAGAACAACGGTGCAGTACTATGTTAACCCAAGGAGTTGATTCTTAAGTTGATATGTCTGTCAGGAAAATCGAGAAGATTTCATTGAGTAAAAAAAAAATTCATTCAGCAAATAATGGAAGATGTATATACTGCGGGAATACAAAACATCTTTCTGAAAACTGTTTTTGGAAAATTGGTTATCCGGATTGGTGGGATGCTTACCAAAAACGTATAAAGGCTGGAAAGGGGAAGTTTAAGGGTAAGGTAGCTATTTGCACATATATTGTTCCTACAACATCTACAGTTGTTGTTCCTACAGAAACAACAGAATTTGAACGAGGTAATATCCTTCTTACTTCTTTTTTTGATAATTCTAAGAAGAACAATGGTTGGATTCTTGATTCTGGTGCTACTAATCATATGACCTTTGATGTGTCCATATTAAGGAATAAAAACACTTCGAATTATTCTGGTGTTACAAATGCTTAATGGTATGACATATCCTGTTACAGGATAAGGAATAGTTGATTTAACTAACTCTTTATCTCTAGAAAATACCTTATCAATTCCTTCTCTTTCGAATAATCTTATGTCAGTATCTCAAGTAACTTCTCAAATAAAGTGTTTAGTATTGCTATATCCTGATTTCTGCTTTCTTCAGGATCTCAGCAGTGGGGAGATAATTGGCAGGGGTACTAAAATAGAGAGGTTATATCATGTGGATGATGTGTGTGAAGGAAGGTCTTTGTCAGCCAATGGAATACCTCATGCACATACGGATGAAATTTGATTAAATCATCGAAACTAGGACATGTTTTTTTGGATATTTGGAGCATTTATATCCAAAATTATTTACTTCTTGCAAACTATCAGATTTTCGATGTGGGACTTTTATTTTGGCAGAGAGTCATCGTGCTACATACCCTGATAGTTTTAATAAAATTTTATTCCGTTTGCTTTGGTTCATTCTGATATTTGGGTCCTTTAAAGATTGTTACTACTTCCTGCAATAGATGGTTTGTTCTATTTATTGATGATTGTACTCGTACGACTTGGCTTTATATGATGAACAATAAAAGTAATGTGCCGGATTGTTTCCATAATTTTCATAAGAGAATCCATACGCAATACTATGGAACTTTAAAAGTTCTAAGAAGTGATAGAGATGGAGGATATATTAACCATACCTTAAAGGGTTATTTTGCTGAGGATGGTCTCTTTCACAAAACTACTTGTCCATCTACACCGCAAGAGAATAAAGTTGTACAAAGAAAAAATAGAAAGTTGTTGGAGATTACCAGGGCAAGCTTAATTGGAGCACATATAAAAACAATTTTTTTGGAAGAAGCTTTTATCAATGTTTTATTTCTTCTTAATAGTTTTCCTACAAGAGTTCTAAAATTTCAGGCACCAGTGGATAAATTGGCTTCATTTGTGACTCTTCATTCTAATATTACATTTCCACCACGAATATTTGGTTGTGTAGATTATGTACATATACAAAAGCATTTACGTTCGAAGCTTGACCCTTGTGCTCTTAAATGTGTCTTTGTTGGGTACAATCAATTTCAAAAGGGCTAGAAATGTTATCAGCCTCCAACTAGAAGAATGTATGTCACCATGTATGTGACTTTCTCTGAACATGGAATATATTTTGCTTCCGTTGAATCCAATATCTCTCACTTTGGAGAGAGTGTGAAATAAGAATTCAATTAGATGAAATTATTTTCAGAAAAATGTGAATCAATGACGCAATCTCTTGATCATGCAAAAGTTTTATCTAACGGTAACAATGAAGCTGAAGAAGGACGACAATTTGTTGAAACAAAAGATTCATTAATTGCCAATGTTGTTGCAAAAAATATAAATGAGGACAGAGATAAAACTCAAAACCTTATTGAAGAAGATAACCCCTCTACTACCACAGTACCCATTCATGTCAATTCTACTCCTGCCGTTGAGGTAAGTAGTGATACTACTAATACTAATACTAATACTGATAATTGTGAAGTTGTTGAAGCTGACAGATATCAACTACCACTAAGGAGCAATCGTGGAGTACCACGAGAGAGGTACTCTCTGGAACCTATAAAAAGGGTTAAGTATCCTATTGTAAATTATATGTCAACTCATAAATTGATAGACTCTTGCAAGGTATTTTTTTAGTTAGATGTCAAATATTGCCATACCTATCAGTGTTCAAGAAGTATTATCCAATCCTAAGTGGGCTAATGTTATGTTTGAAGAAATATGATCATATATGGAGGAAAGTTATACTACCAGAAGGAAAGAAACTAGTTGATTGCATATGGGTATTATATGTGAAGATTAATCCTGATGGTTCTATTGACAGGCATAAGAAGAGACTTTTTGCTAGAGGATTTACTCGAACTTATGGTATAGATTATCATGGGACTTTTGCTCCTATAGTAAAAATGAACACCATTCGTGTATTGTTTTCTATAACAGCAAATTTGGGTTGGCCACTGCAAAAATATGATGTCAAAAATGTTTTTTTACATGAAGACTTAGAAGAAGAAGTTTACATGTCATTGCCACTTGGAGATTCTGATCCTAATGTTGTGTGTAGATTGGAATAAAGCTTTGTATGGCTTGAAGCAATCAATACGTGCTTGATTTGGGAGATTTTAAAATGCAATAACTAAGTTTGGGTATAAACAAAGTAATGCAAATCATAATTTGTTCTTAAAGAAGTATGTAAATTGACAACACTTATTATTTATGTTGATGATATGGTGGTAACTGGTAATGATGCAGATGAGATGCGGAACTTGAAGACATATTTATCTTCATAGCTTGAGATCAAAGTCCTGGGAGCTCTCAAATATTTTTTGGGAATTGAGATTGTATGATCTAATCAAGGTATTTTCTTATCTCAACAGAAGTATGTACTTGATTTACTTAATGAAAAAGGTATGCTAGGTTGTCAACCTATTAGTTCTCCTATTGAGCAAAATCATAAACTAGATTGAAGTTTTTGATCAATTACCAACAGATAAAGAACGATACCAAAGATTAGTAGGACATTTGATTTATCTCTCTCATACCAGACCTGATATTGCTTATGCAGTGAGTGATGTTAGAAGATTTATGCATAATCCTGGTAAACAACATATAGATGTTGTCATAAAACTACTTAGATATTTAAAGTCTTCACCTGGAAGAGGTTTGATGTTTTTAAATCATGGAAATCTAGATATTTCTGGGTATACTGACTCAGATTGGGGTGGAAAATGAGATAAAAGAAGATCAACTACAAGTTATTTCACATTTGTTAGAGGTAACCTTATTACTTGGAGAAGTAAAAAACAGAAGATTGTTTACTTGTCTAGTGCAGAGGCTGGATATAGGGCAATGGTTAAAGGAATCTGTGAATTATTATGTCTTAAAAAGCTCATGGGGGAGCTTGGTTTATTCACTGAATGTCTTATGAAGTTATTTTGTGATAATTAGTCAACAATTAAGATTGCACAAAATCCTGTTCAACATGATAGAACCAAGCATGTTGAGATTGATCGAAATTTCATCTATGAAAAGCTAGAACGTAAACTATTGAAGTACCATTTTGTCGTTCTTCTGAGCAATTGGAAGATGTGTTAACTAAGGCATTATCAAACACATCATTTTGTGATTCTATTATCAAGATGGGCATATGTGATATCTATGGGCCACCTTGAGGGGGAGTGTTGAGTTATTATTACTTGTAATTCAAGTTTGTATAGCTTGTAGGTTAAGTATACGTGTGACCCAAGAATACTTATAGACTAAGTATGTATAGCTATAAATAGCTCCTAAGGGAGTTGTATTATTCATTCTTTTTGTCAACAAAAATCTTTGAATTAGAGAGTCAAAGTTTGAATTAAAATCTACTTAGTCCATCGACTTGACTGGATGGACATTTTATTCTTTGTTCGTAGGTTCAAAGTTCAGTAAATTTCCATCGCATTATTGTCCATTTCTTTTTTACTAAAAGACCATATATATGCATGATCGAATGATAGCCGTTCGAAGATGGAGAAAAAGAAAAAACGATTTGGTATTTAGGGTTTTTTAGTGTTTAGATGTTGGGGTGGTTTTAGTTTATGGGTGTAAATAAAAATTCAAAAGTTCCCAATTAAACCAGGCAAACTAACCTTTGTATCTCTCTCGTACCGTCTCTAAACCTGTTTTCCTTCTTTTATTTTCTCTACATCTATTTCTCTCTCTGTTTTTCTTGTTTTCTACATTTATTCTCTTTTTTTCTTTCTCAAAACGTTTTTCTACACTAATAATTTATTTATCTATGTAACTTTCATACCATCTTTCTTTATTTCTTTCTTTTTTGTTTATGAGTTGAAAGTAATGATGATAAAAAATGATGTAGTAATATTAGTGGAAAAAGCGAGCATGATAAAAGTTTTTGTTGTATATTAGTAAAATTATCTTAAACTATATATTTTTTTCATTTATTTCTTTAATAATATTTCCTTAAAAATTCATCTATCATGTTAGTGATAAATTTCCTGATTTTGAAAAACTATCACATTAACGTATATGAGCTCATCATAAAAGATCGTATATCAGTGTTCACCCTGAAAAATAAATTGCATTAAAAAGAGATCACTCCATAAAATAAACTGTAATAAAAGATGGTTCATTCAAAAAGATGAATTTCCAAAAGCTTTATAAAAAAAAAAAAAAAGAATCACCGAAATAGTTCAATGAACTGTATGTCGCAAAATAGAGTGCACCTTGGGGAAAAAATTTCATAAAAGGAGATCACCCTAAAAATGTGTTTTCATAAAAGAGAGATCAATTAGAAAAATCAACTGCTAAAGTAATAGTTCATATAACAAAATAAATTGCTAAATTACCAGTTCATCTAGTAAAATAAACTGTCATCCAAAAATTTATTCTTCAAAATAAACTGTCAAATTAATAGTTCATTTAATAAAATAAAATATCAATTCACGGTTTATTTATATTAGTTGTTTTCTTTGGAAAATGAACTGATATTTTTATAAAACTTAGTTAAACAGAGATTGTGGAGATTAACATTTTAAAATATTTTTTTTTATGGTGGTCTTTATCCTTGTTATAGAGATTTTGTCGAAAATCTTTCATAATATATAAAATTATTAATTTGTGAGATATGTAATTATAAAAAAATATTTCCCTGAATTTCTATGCATAAACAACGATTTTGATACTATTTAAAATAGTTACGAGGCCATCCTTTTTTTTTGGGGTTGTTTTTTCTAAAAGTTAGAGATCAACTGGATCGGACTCGTAGGACCTAAAAAGTGGACAAGTCCTCGTTACAAACTAAATGAATTTTTTTACTTATTTTTAAATATTCTTATAACTAAAATAAATAAATAAAACTCCATAAAAGAAAGTTGGATTTTGTTTTATTTTATTTTTAAGGGACAATTTTTACATATTCTTAATTATTTTTTTAAATTAAAAATATAAAGATAAAGCAAAACATAATCATTTTTCTCGATTAATTAGTTATCTCGTACAAAATTCTATAATTATGAAGGTTTGACTTGTTTTATTTTATTTTTGATGAAAACACCAATATTGAAAAGTGTAAAGCTATTTACAATGGTCATAAGCTCCGTCAAAGCAAAGAAAATAAGATTACATCAAAACAATAAATTCATATTAAAGGTACACCACTGGAGGTGTTTTATAAGCCCGAAGATCGTATTTTTGTTATATATACATGAATAAAGTGACAATCGTATTTTTGTGTGTGTTTATGTGTTAGTTTTAACCCTTGTCGTCTATATCATCACTATATAAAGTGAGAATCGTTTTCAGTATTTTTTTATTGTCATGTTTTATTTTATTTTATAATCGAGTTTATTTAAACGCCGATCATCTACATCTTATGTTATATAATTTTATATTTATTATAATAACAAAAAATTAATATTACCCACTACTACTCTCCAACATCCACTACACTCACAAGAGCCACTTATTATCACTACTTCTTCCACCATCACTGATTAACGTCATCATTTATCCACCGTTTACCAACATCCACCACCACTACAGTCACCACTAATTTACACTGATATAATTATTAACAAATGCATTATTTATTAAAAGATATACATATTTATTAGGATAATTAATTGATAATATTATAAAAAATAGAAAAATAATTATATAAAAATTAATGAGATATTAATAATTTAATAGTAAAATAAGACCGTTGGATATATTTTTTATTTTCAATTAAAAATATTACTTTTATGAATAAACCACAACCACAGATTTATTTTTTAGAAAGATAAAATTTTGACCGTTTTTATCTAGCCTAATTATTATCTAACGGTGGTTCTGGGTGAACCATAAAAAAAACAACTCCAAAATCGTATTATCTCCAAATTGACCCCTAAAAGGAAAATGATAAACCCTTTTAAATAAATGGATCTCAAACTGAGTGACATGGAACACAACATAAAACTTAGCTTGTGAAAAGTTTGGGTTGTTCATCAAGGGTTTTTGATTATAAAAACCTTTGTGGATAAGGATATGTATAAGGATAAACCCAGTAGTACTAGATATGCTCTTAGTGCATCCGTGATGTAAGAGTCGTAAGATTAAGAATAAAAAAAGAAAAGCTTAAGTAACAGTCCTATAACTATGAAAATGAACCCCCTTCCAACAATAAGAAAATAAATAAAAACAATACAATATTGGCTACTTTTTCAGATTGACAAAAAAAGAATTCCAAAGACCATCGGATTGTATGATACAGACACCAAGATTCCAATGCAGTCGTCATCAAATGTTTTGAGTAAAACAATGAATTAAAATTTAACTTGAAGTCGTCATCAAATGTTTTGAGTAAAACAATGAATTAAAATTTAACTTGAAGGCCCTAATCTTCGATTAAAACAATCATATAATTATTAGTTGGAGGTTTCTGAGTAACTAGAATATAATCTGGTCGGTCCAACGTTGAGTGATTCGTTATTTCAGAATATAAAATGGGTAAACTAACGTATGTTTCTAGCTGAGGACTACCTTCGACAAAGAAATGGATCCAAATAGAGATCTAATTCAGGGACTCTGAGTGAGCATGGGTGGTCCAGTCCATCAATCCGACCAAACTTATTCATAATTTGACAGGTGGACTTCCAACCCGTTTATAGATAGATTGGATATAAATCTATTATTGAAATCGAGAGATCGGATGGAGATCGGATGCGGATACAGATGCAGATGCATATCGAGAGACCCATTGAACACACACCCGCTAGGTTAAGGGAGTATTTTAGATCCGCGGGTAATGGATCAGACACGGATGGAAATCTAACACCCTCCATATAGATGGACCAGATATGCATGACACCAAATCCACAGATTTTACCCGTTGTTCACCTCTCGTACGAAGTAAACTTTCCTCCACATAGGGCCCACCCCACTGCCATTCCAACTGCCCTTTGCCCTCTCTAAGTCTAACTATAGTCCATAACATCCCCTTAGCGGAAGGTTTAAAGTTTTAGTTTATTGGTTGAATGACTCATAGTTTAGATTTTGTGGGTTTAACAAACAAGTAAATATAGATACTATTCTAATACCCATATATTTTCAAAATACTTTTTAGTATCCAATTTAGGTATTCTACCCAAATTAAATTAAAAAAACTAATCTATTTTTCCTAAACTACCCTTAATTAAAGAACAACCCTAAACACTTTCATCTGGTAGACACCACCATCACTACCTCTTTCTTATCTTCTTCTTCTTCACACTAAAACTCCAATTCCTTTTTAAACGATTTGCTTCAATTGATGGCGCAAAGTATTAAAGGTCTTAATTTGTTCGTTGAGTTTGCTCACATTCAGGGGTTTTTCTCTGTAACATTTGGTGAATCTTTGATAATCATTATTCATGTCTACTCTCGGCAATTATAGTGTTCACAAATTCCGTCACCACCAAATTATTATTTTTTTCACCCCTTTCCTTCGTTACCATGAACCAAACCGTTCAACCTGATTCAAGTTGGGTGTGATTGATATTATTCTTTATTTTCACCCATTTCCTCCGTTACTACGATCCAAACCATTCCAACTCTCTCTTATCAATTCATTATCAAACCCCGATTCAACATGGGTGTGATTGATGTACAAACTCGAGTTGATTAGATCTGTTGGAAATGTGATAAGTTTGTTGTTGATAGATAAAAGGATTATACTATATCTGGTGAAGATGCATTTGGTCTTCTTTACTCTGTTGAATCTGATATCGAACCTGTTTTACTGGTATAGAAAAAAAATCTGATTAATTTCTTTGATTTCTCATTTTGGGAAAAGTCTTGAATTTTTGGATTTTTTTAGCAGAAAGGAGAAGATGCTGGAATGTGCTGAAATTCATGTTGAAAAGTTCGTATTTGAGATATCAAGATGGGTGATTTTATTTAATGATGATATTTGATAACTTAATTTAAGCTAAGTTAGCTTCTATAGCCACATATAGGTTGCAGAGACCTAGCTGGTTTATATATGAACGCATTAACTATTTGGAGCCGGAACAACAACTACTACGTTAGTAATGCTTTTCAACCAATTGAATGTAAGCATGAAGAGGGTGGGTGGGGTAACTTGGCCATTGGCAAACATGCACTGGCCGGTTCACATTTTTAATCGTATGGTGTTCATCTTACAGGGAAGCACTGCTGGATCCGCTTCTTTCTAGTTATCTTGTTGTCATTGTCGATGAGGCTCATGAGAGAACTGTTCATACTGATGTGCTATTAAGCTTGTTAAAATGTGTATAAAAAGCAAGGTCACTTTACAGAATAAACCAGGGTGAAACTGGTTTCACCCTGCATATTCAGACAAAAAAATATGTTTTCTTCAAGATGTATCTGGACAAATAAACATGTTTTTCTCATGATGTATCTGGTTTTATCCTGCACATTTGGATGATTATTTATTTTTATGGTGAAGGTTATGGTGGTGTTTGTTGTATTTTATTACTATTGAATGTGGCATTGGCAATAATGTGTTGTTTGTTGCGATTGAAAATATTGGTAGTGGTGATGGTTGTGCTAGATCTTTATATTTTATATGGAACAGATGGTAGAAACACCGGTTTTACCTATATTTATTTTATTCATCCAAGAATTACACTAGATGCAACCAGTTTCATGTTAACTATTTTTTAAATAATTTCTTTTTATTAGTTTAAGTCAGGATGCATCCAGTTTTATCATTGTTATTTTCGAATATTTTTTTTCAATTTTATTTTAAACTAGAATGCAACCAGTTTCATCCTAGCTATTATTCGAATATTTTTATTTTCTTAGTACAAAACAGGATGCATCCAGTTTCATCCAAGCTATTTTTTGAATAAATTTTTCTATTTTATTTTAATTCAGGATGCAACCAGTTTCATCCTAGCTATTTTCTTTCGAAAAAAAAAACTTTTGAATTTACTATCAACAATGGATCTTGTTTTGAAGATAATTTAAAATCTTTTCCAAAAATATAAGTTTTATTAAAATCAGATATATATATTTTAAAAGTTATGAAATTTTTTTTGTGTTTTGTTTTTAAATTAGAGAGAAAAAGGATAAAAAAGAAATAAATTTAAAAATGAGGGACATAATTATCTTTTTTTTGTCCATTTCACCCATCCCTAATTTTTACAAGTCCACTAGAACCCGATTTTAGGGAATCTTGGACAATAAACCCATTTTCCGTTAAAGTTTTCGACCCATCCAATTGGAATCACCTCAATTCCATCCTAGTTACGCGTCACCCCTTGAATACCCTAGCTATAGTTTGTAACATCCCCTCTACAGTAGGAGGTTTACAAGATTTTTAACGAGGATTAAATCCTTAACCTCCTATGTGAAAGAAAGGTAGAAATCCATCCAGAGGTTGTTTTTTTCTCTCTCCAGGTTATACTAAAGGTACTGAAAGATTATGGATTAATAAGAAGAGCTATTTCTTAAACTGAATTAGAGAATCATCAACCTTTTTGTGGAGAAACATAAAATTAGAGGCATTGCGTGTTATGTTGAATATACTGTTAATGAGATAGTAGAGTGAGTAATGTCTCTTGATATCTTCCTCTTTTTACAAGTGCGTTTGTTACTAGTTTTTTTTCTCTTTGTGTATGATGTGTGCGCCATTTTTTTCTGATCGGGAAATGTAATAATATTGAAAAAAACATAACCCATGTGACAGAACAGAGAATTCTCCCCCAGCGGCGCGCTGGGTAGGTCAGAACTCCTCAATGTGTCACTCGAGTGACAGTGACCGGGTCTTAAATATTCACTTCTCGCTAGGAAATGCACGTCGAATTTACTTTCCAAGTATGCTTTGCAAACATGATACTCGAAACTTAATTTCCATACGTAGCTCCACACCATTCCAAATTAGGGTACAAGGCAATAAAAGACAATAATGATGCTTTTTGCATGCATCACATGCTTACGAGCTTTTTCCCGGCTTAAGTCATGTCTTGGACTAGCACATAGCCCATTTCAGACCTACTTTTCATTTTCCCAAACTCTAATTCGAATGTGCGTTGGGTGCATGCACTGGTCTTGTTGTTGCCAATAGTGCAACATCTAGGAATATGACATCCATACAGAACAACTTGATATGAAGTATGAACATCCATTAAATGGAATGCAACTACCACATCGTGTATGGCAACAATCATCTCTTTCCTCGCATTACCAAGCCAGACAATATGCATTACCAAGTTGTTGCAATCATCTTTTAATTAGATTATTTGAGCAACAAGGTGTTGGAAAACATTACGGTGCATGCAGCCCTGCCTACGTACCCTACATGTACCTTGCAGGGATCAACCACTAACCATAGTTCATCGAAGAGTCATCTCTAATGGGACAAACAACTTAAGCCTATTAAGGCAAAGCTAAAATCGATGCCAATGACCAACTAAGCATATAAAATTTGTGTTACCAATAATTTCCAACTTATGTAGCGAGGTCAAAAGCCAAGCAAAGCCTAGTCTGTATAGTCCAAGGAACTTTCGCCAGAACGCATAAGGTTGTGCGCAAATGAGGCCACTTAGCATACAAATATGCATCCTCGAGTAACCAACACGGATTGAATGATGCTTTCGTATCATTCATATTACATCGTCTAAGCTACAAGGCCTGGTGATGCTTAAGCATAAAGTAGGCACCATCGTATAGGAAACATCGCATAAAAGATGCATACCGCTCATGCACCTGCTGGCATCTCGGCCTTAGCACTTTTTTTTCTTCTGGAACTTCAGATTCATATTGGGCTGATGGTTTATTACCAGAGTCTTCAACCAAGACCCCCTCCATATATATGTCTTAAGCAAACTTCCATATATTTGTAAAAAAAGAAAAAAAAAGGTGAGTGACATATACCAACTTCCACCTGCTTTCGCGACAAACATAACGACATCGTAGTATCATGAAGCTTCCTCGGGTAAGCTTTATAGAAACCGTAATGCTTCCTTCGGTAAGATTTATAGCGTCGGTGATGCTTCCTTGGGTAAACGCCATCTATTTCCAACCAACACGTTCACCCTATATATGTCTTAATCGTATTTTTACAAGTTAAGAAATGTAAGGTAAATGACATCCATTGACTGCCACCTTGACTAAGTAAGCAACATTTGACCAAGTAAGCAATATTGGGAACGTGATGCTTCCTCCAGTAAGCATCACAAAATAATAGTGCCTTAGCATTATAATGCTTTCTTCGGTAAGCATCATAAGGAAAGTGATGCTTCCTCCAGCAAGCATCACAACATAATAGTGCCTTCTCGAGTAAGCAACATTGTGATAATGATTCTTCCTCTAGTAAGCTTCACGGCATAATGGTGTCTTATCACTATAATGCTTCATATGGTAAGCAACACTAGTTAATGTTGCATCCCTTGGTAAAGGCCAAGCATAATGAGGTCGTAGCATCGTAATGCTTCCACTAGTAAGAAACATATATAAATGTTGCATCTTTGAGCAAGGGAAAAGTTTAGCATCGTAATGTCAAGTTGATCTATCACTCATACTAAGTGTGTATTACAATTTTAAGGAGATGCATCGATGACGTATTCTAAAGTACACAACACAATCCCGAGATAATGTTTCATTTCCTTTAATGACACATGCTAGAGTATCCGTCGATTTGGATTCCCTGCACATATGTCCCATACCATAATGCACAAAAATCTTATACGAGTCATAATATTTGTAGTAAACACATATTAGTACCTTCTAAGCATTATATCCCATACCGCATATCCAGGGATCCCAAAAGGATCCATAAACACCGATTAAAACATTCTGAGCATACGTCTCATACCGCATACCCTGGATCCCAAAGGTGTTTACAACATTATCGAGAAAATCGATTTAGAATCCCTAAGCTTATGTTCCATACCATATACTCAGGAATGCCAAAGGATTTGTCAATACAGGATCCCAAGTGCACGTCCCAGTCCAAAACAAACAGGGATCCGCAAAGTTCACGATGACGGAAAGGGTCATTGAATATGACGAGAAATATTTAGCGTAGTACTGTGAGGACCAAACTCAAGTGCTAGAGCAGTCAGATGTAAGCCTACCGTCCCTGACGGTTTTTCGTGTTGCCACTCGTAAGTGGGAACCAGTCTGACAATCCACCACGTCTCTGACGGGTGGGGGATGACCAGTCCCATGCATTGTCTACCACCGTTACAACTAACGGTCTTCCGGGTTATCAACAGTATGGTAAAGCGCCTAATACCAACTTCCACCTCTTTTCGCGATAAACATAACGATGTCGTAGCATCATGAAGCTCCATCGGGTGAGCTTCATAGCAACACTAATGTTTCCTTGGATAAGACTTATAGCATCAGTGATGTTTCCTTTGGTAAGCATCATTGATTTCCAACCAACAACTTCGCCATATATATTTCTTAAGTGCATTTATACACCATTAATCACATTAAATTTTCATATGAGAATTTTTTTCTCTATGATCATCCGCAAAACTGATATGTATATCTTGATGACCGTATCCTACACTACACCACATGGCTTATTTTACAATGTTTTGATTTTTGGACTGCAATGGATATAGACGTTGAAAACATCAAAGCAGCGGATATCTGTTGCTTTAAATGTGGAATACATCAAAATAATTGACCAACGTATTTTCCATGTTTATATACATTTCAAATTATGGCATTGTTGTAAAATATTATTTTTCAAGGGTTATTTAGAATGGATTACCATTATTCGTTATCTAATTTTAGTTTTAATTCAAAAAAATTGAGAAAATTTGGGAATTGATTTCCCTTTCTTTTTTCACCTACCAATCCATTTTCCTCGCAAAACTTGAATCTGATTTGCTTTCCCCCCAAAATAATTACTTCTTCTACTTCATTCATTGTTAAAAAAAAAAGTTCTATTTTCATTTAGCAATAGAATATATTATATATGTTTCTATTTCATCTAATAATATTCATACAAGTTTAAAAAGCCCTAAAAATAAGACCTTGTTTTTCTTTCTCCCTCTTTCAACACCTTTCTTTTTCCTTGACGAAAAAACTCTTGATCTGCTATTTTTTTAGCTGAAAATCATAAATCAACTCTCATAAAAAGACTAATCCTAACCTCCATCTCAAAACCAAAATCCATGTATCAGATATAGAAGCAAACCCCACTTTTATAATCCTCGGATCTAGTTGATTTGCTCATGAAATCATAAACAAACCCTCATTCCATATGAGATACAACTACAGACTCCAAAATGAAGATATCATTATGTACAAAACCTATTCTTGTTACTTGATTTAAACTATTTTTATTTGGTTTTGAGATTATTTTTTGTGAGTAGTATCCTTTATAAGATAATATTTCTGTAAGATTATGAGAATTTTTTATTTTATTTTTTTTGTATTTGGAAGAGTTTTAAGGTATGGGTTTGTTTTTGATTTTATATTTATATAAAAAATATTTTTGGTTTGAAGAAAAATATATAAAGAAAAGAGAAGAACGTGTCACAATACCGAATGAGGAAACAAAAAAGTCTCTCGTTGACCCTTTATCCTGGGGTAAGAAATGAAAAATCATTCACACCTTCAACAAAAGTAGGGAAGACCAAGAAAGCCTATCCTTGGGATTGTACCACTCATCAGCATCCTCGATTAACTTAATACTTTATTTCTCAACACTTCTTATACCTTTCAGAATCTACATTATAAAAAAAAGGGAGAAGAGGGAATACTAATTAGTATTCAAAACTAGATAGTAAAACTAACATCGGAGAAGAGCGGTGTTAAACTTATGATCAAGAGAATTGTAACGACCATTTTTAGGGTCCGCACAACCAAAAACTTAAGTTGTTTAAAAATGACAATATTTCAAGCGTAATTGATACAAAGAGATTGTAGTGCAGAGAACATAAGTTCAAATGGAAATGAAACCAACCCAATATATAACGTGATTCAGCTAATAAGCCTACATCCACAGGAAAATATGGTATCTTATTTATCAACACTTACTTTGTACACATGATAATATAAAGAATTAAAGAAATTAAGTTCAATAGAGTTCTTAACCTAGTCTTAGCTTTTTCCACTTCTTGATTTTCTTTCAGAGTTTTCTCTCTCTGTTTCGTTGTGTCCTTCTTTCTACTTAGGGGTCGGTATTTATAGCAAAATATGATGGGTCCCTTTTTTCACTCACTCTTATCTCTATTTGACATGTTTGATCTTGTCTTGACTTTGGGCGCAGCTCATTTTACTCCTTCCGTGATGCTTCTTACTAGTTCCGCTTGCTGATACGCAACTCGTCTTTGGATTGAGCGATTGTTGGTCCTTTGTCTTTATTGTGTGGATGTTGGCATGTGTGACATGTGGAATTTGACATGGAGCATGTCTATTCTTACATGATTAAAATTTATAGTGCGCATGTGACAGGGCGCAGATGATTATGGAGCGCAAGAGATAGCATAGCGCAGATGATTGTGGAACGCAAGAAATAGCAGAGCGCAGATGATTGTCGTGGCTATTGATGATACTTTTTCTTGTGTACTTTCCATGTGTCTTATATGCATTAATTTAGTCTGACTTTTCTGCTTCCGGTGTCAGTTGATGTGTGAAAAATGTTTTATAGCTGTCTTCCTTTATCATTTATTTTGCTCTTGTACTTCTCGGTGTATCATAATGTGATAATTCCTTCTGATGATGTAAACACGTGGAACTGATGAATTTATGTCCTTACAAAAATCCATAATGAAAGGAAATCGAAATGACATCAAACAAAAAAGATAGATAGATAATGAAGAAAAACATCATGAACAACAAAACAAAAGTTTCCCGCTTGGCTAGTGACTAGTATATGATGTTCTCGACCATTAATCGTCGCCTTTCATCTAAGAAGATAAAATGAAATGATAAAACGTGGTTGCAAATGTCTGAGATGATTACACATGTATGCTAACACCTCTATACCGTAGGATTAAGTAAGGGTGTGATAGCCATATTTTCAAAATATGCATGCATGTGACTCGTATGTGTGCAAAAATGGATGGAAAACTTAAAATTCAGGTAATATTAATGGACAAAGTACAAATAACTTTGAATTGTATTTTTCAACTAGGGGCAAAGTCAAAATGCCCCTTAATTTTATCATTATGATTAAAAATACAAATAAGTTGCATATCAATCAATCTTTACGATTTAAGAATCTCTAATTGAGACTATCCAAAGATATTTTTTGTCTGCTTAAATCCTTTAATTAAAATTCACGTATGGAATTAGTTTATGGGTTCCGTAACGAAAAAGTTGGTGGTGTACTTGATACCCTTCCCTTTTCAAACTCTATAAAATCCCCTGGTGATTTAAGATTTCGATAACAAATAACAATTCTCTGCTCTTTATTTGCTACTGTGCTCGTTATGGTAGAAAATATAAAAATATTTTAACTGGTTTGACATCCATCAGTTCTTATTGTGTAATCATATTTCGTATAAAAGGAATATAAACCGTTACCGGTGTATTCTATCACATTAAAATTTAATCCATATTTCTTAATTTTATCTCTATCTAATTTAAATACTAATTATAAAAAAAGATCCATAAATTTATATGTATCCACGTATACATTGGATACAGGCGGATATCAAACTCCAGATTTAAAAAGGATGCGGATAAGGCTAAAACCCAACCAATACGGAATATTTTTGGTGTTAAAATATGGTATGGGCTAGTTCTGTGGTATGGGCTCGACAACTGAGATTAGTATGAATATCTGCCTGACAGGATAAGATGAGAGCGAACTTAGAAATGGTAGTGCTCAAATAAGAGCGATGGGTTTCCTTCAAAAGTGGGCAGCTCCAATCCAAAGAGGTGGTACGTGTTATACACGTGACGTGAGAGCCACGTTTGTTTAAAGAAGAGAAGTGACTTGCTTTAAAATGAGTTGTCCAAGCCTAGAGGGCCTGAAGCAGAATAGTCAATAGTGTGCCCAGAAGAAAATTAAATAATTTCTTTTCAGACTAACCTTTTTTATTGGTGCAACCGATGCAAGTACGGTAAGTATTATGAATGAGATAAGCTCTGTGTCTCAGGTTAGAATAAGTTTTAAAAAAGTCTGAATACTTCATAGACAAGGTGAAGGTGCAGGAATTGGAAAATTTTGTGCAATTAGTAAAACCATTCCCAATTTGTGTGAGAGGGTAGTTGAGTCTCAGGTAAGAATTAGCTTGAAAATTTTAGAGTAATGTGAAGCTGACTTGATGCAAGTGTATGTATGAAGGCAACTAGAAAGTGGTGAGGTAATGCATGTACTAAACATTGAAAAAATAGGAACTGCAGGTACTAATATAGTGAAAAGAGATGTAACGAATGTAAACCTTAAGCCCATTGCAAATGCGAGCCAGAGAAAAGGCCAAGCTAGCACCATTGTTCCCACACAAGTCTTCTATTGGAAAAACTGGAGTATGTTTAGGTGAATTTCTTCCGACTCTACCTCTTTAGTAGTGCAAGTTCAGGCCGTTTGAACTTTCCTTAGCAAACACAATTGCTTTACCATCCATTTGGACATCAGCAAAAGCAACATATCATCTCATACATTTGTCCATCTGCTGGTAAAATTTGAGCTTTAAGATTACTCATTATCTCAGCTTCCACATTCTCCAGTCGAGCACCTATGTCTTCACCATTGTTTTCCATGTGAATGAAATCATTTGCCCCATCTTCATTGTCATGACCAGAGTTAAATGGCTCAGCAGTTGAGATGTCTTCTTCAGGATCCAGGAAAACATTTTGATCATTCTCATCCACAACGTTGTGCTCTTGAAGATCTATATTATGGCTAGGGCTACGTATGGTACGGTTCGGTTCGTTTTTTGACCCAGCCATAACCGAAACCGATAGTCTCGGTTTTTCAGTTTTGAAAATCGATGATTACTATTAAGAAATTCGGTTTGGTTCGGTTCGATTTTAAACCGACTCAGTTTCGGTTTTAAACCGGCCGGTTTTGGTAAACCGGAAATGTTAAAAAAAAACTGTCAGAGCCAGAGCAATTTTCCAATTTAACAAACTTCTAGATACAATCTTCATGACTACTACAATACACATGATAATCCAACAAAGTTTGGTCCAAAAAAAACAAAGTAATTTAAAAAAGTTCACATATCCAATATCAACCAGATGAAATTCTTCAGAACACAGTAATTGCAAGAAACTTCTTCAAATCATGTCCTGAAGCAATTTTACGCAAGCAAGCAAGAGCCATGTTCTTCCTGCATCTGTAAGATGGAACATAGCAAATTTACACTCTTTGTACTTCAGAACAACATACCCACAAATAAATCATAAAAACTGCATCTTTCTATCTCTGCAAACCCAAAACTTTGTTCATGCATACTAACAAGTGAGAACTAATTAAATAAATTCAGATGTATATCTTGCATGAGTTTTCAACTGTAACGTCAGGGAAGTATGATGACAAGCTTTCATTTTAAAAGACTAAGAAATACCCATTGTAAAACTCAAAATAGATATGGCTAGGACATTGTACAAAACAGGTAATCTAACAAGTTTGTTCCCATCAGAGTTCGATCAATTTGTGTATCATCTAATCAAACCTCTAAAACAAAGAATTGTGCACTGACTTATGTTTTCAAAAATCTAATCCAATCAAACCCCATTTCATCTTTGAAAATCATACCACTTGTATCTTTATATCTCTGCAAACCTAAAATTCTTTTCATGCATACTAACATGTGATAACTAATTGATCAAATTCACATGTATATCCTGCATGAGTTGTCAACCATCACATCACTTTAGAAAAGTATGATGAACTAGCATTCATAATGAAAGACTAAGACTGGAAATACAAAATCTGGAAATAAAAGTTGTCAACCATCACATCACAGTTTCAGTAAGGTGAGATACAAAATCTGGAAATAGAGAAGACAAATCGATTTGTAAAAACAACAACTACTGCAACAACAACAACAAGTATTATATACAAAATTTCAGACTGGAAATCATTACAATACCAAAATTTCAGAAGAACCATAGCAAAGATGATTCATATACATGCAACTCACAAACATTAAACAAGGGGTATAACATACAACTCAAAATTACAAAGTGAAAGAGAAAGCTTGCATAGCCATTGAATTGTTGTGCTGCAGCTTGAACTTCCTCAACAGAAGACATGGTAACAAACCCAAACCCTCTGCTTCTTCCAGTTAGCTTGTCATAGATTACCTGGCCATAAGAGTTCATTCAAGATATTCATATTATAAGACAAGAACCTATAAAATGAAAATAAGTAACCAATCACATAGAAAAATACCCAAAACTCCAAACCCAAAATTGAACCCAATCAAAATTCAAAATTAAAACAAACCCACATCTCAAAACCATATCAATACATAACAAATGAAAATCAATCCTCAGATTCATCAAAAATCCTCCAAAAAATAAAAAAATCATGAACAAACCTACTACACATTAGGTTTCACTGAACCTAACACAAATCAAAACCTAAGGCTAATCATATTAACGAGACCAAAATCATACAAATCCGAGAATAACTAAACAAGATCTTCATATCGAATTACACAAACAATTAGAAACTACAAACAAGATGATCTTCATAGTAAAGTTATTATACCTCTATATCTTAGAGATCAAGTGAAATTGCTTAAGAAATTGAATGTTCTTCTTAAAACCTTGTCAATAAAAAAAAAAAGATTACTAAAACCAACAAATAAACAAGCGGAACAAGAAAGAAAAGCAGAAAAAGGGTTTGTTTTTTTTGTTGTTGCAAACTTTAACTTTACTTGTAGAAAATCAAGCACGGGAAAGATTAAATAGAAAATGGTGGTGGGTTCTCAAGAGAAAGATCGAAGAACAATAGATAACATCAGACATATTTCTCTCGAAGGTTTAATGGTGGTGGGTTTTCAAGAGAAAGATTGAAGATAAAGTGTTTTAAGAGAAAGATTGAAGAGATGAAGAGAAAATGGTTTGAGTTGATGTTGTTCTCTCAAGCTTAGATCATGATGGTGGTGTTTTTATGATAGCAGAAGTGAGAGTGAAATGGAGTGATGCTGTGAAGCTGAGGGAGAATGAGAAAGACAGAAGAGAGAGCGAGCGGAGATTAGGGTATAAAAGAGATTAGGGTTAGGGCTGCACAAATCTATGGCTAAAATTACAAGATCTAACGACATATATTAATCGGTTTAAACCGAATCGGTGCGGTTCAGTTTTAGGAGTGAACCAAAACCGAACTGGAGTCAATCGGTTTTCTTTAATCAAAAACCGTTGGTTACCATTAGATTTTCGGTTCGGCTCAGTTCGGTCTATTAGTGGTACGGTTCGGCCCGATTTACCCGGTTCTTCGATTTTCTATGCAACCCTAATTATAGCAGTCTTCAACAGAACCATGACATATTGTTTTACATATGCTACAAAGATGAAATATGTTTGCTTCAAAAGAAAACTGAATAAATGTAATATGTCCATTTACTATTCAAGCAAGACTCCCCTTTATCAAATGTGCATCAACATTAACTGTCACTTTAAACCTGTTACGGGTTTTTCGTTCATGGATTGCATCAATGGGTTTTAGGCTCCAAGCATGACCTAAACAGTTTGCTGTGGAATACGCAACAACTTCATATTGACATTCAACTGGTAAATTTCTCACCTAAACTGCAAATATTTGAGTTGAAAATTCAATAAGTGGCGTTGGATTACTTGGTTTCCATCTCACCA
This sequence comes from Papaver californicum, assembly GCA_023531435.1. Classification (NCBI taxonomy): domain Eukaryota; kingdom Viridiplantae; phylum Streptophyta; class Magnoliopsida; order Ranunculales; family Papaveraceae; genus Papaver; species Papaver californicum. Next base: position 242,410 of record JAJJMC010000167.1, on the reverse strand, counting down.
CCATTACATTTCCATTCAGAACAGGTTTTGTAGTGCTTAGGACTTTCCAAAAATCCATGCGAGTGGTGAAAAGGAACAAGAATTGATTTAACTCAATATTTTTAACCTGAAATATCCTATTCCTTGCATGAGATCCAATGCAAGTTGTTTTGCTTCCTGTGAAGACATTATCGCATTGTTCATGAGAAGCTAGTTTGTTGCCAATGTGATTCTTATGAGAATAACAACATTGTAGAACCCCAAAGGCCAAAAGTAATGTGAATACCAAATCTCCACCGAAAACGTGTCAAAATTCCAACATCGAAGCATCAATTATGATAAAATGAGATGCATCAAATCAAGACTCAATAGACAATCTCATGTCCCAATAAAAATCAATGGTGGGGATAAAATTAGACAGTTGTTAATTAAGACGTGACATATGGAACAAAACTGACACCCTTACCATATGACAAACACGCCTTAATCATGTAAGTTGCGAGACAAAAGATTCAAAGCATGACACACCGCTCTCATAAGCCACGTGTCGAACATGCAATAACATGGAAAAGATAGTATGGTCCATAATTCTATATGACCGCACCATATTTATGAAAAATCACATGTGAAATAATCTAATTGGATAGAACAAGAAGCGAGACCGCGGCAAGCATGTGATCCACCCAGCATGAAATCAAATAAGACAAGAAAGGCCTGCATCATACCCTACGAAATATACAAAAAAATATACGGAACAAGCCTCATAACAGGATATAGATAAGATTAAATAACTGGAAAGAGAGATTTGGAGAGCCCTTGGAAATTAGTATAAATACCAGACTCAAAGACAGAGAAAGTGGTCATAAAAACATTAGAAAAAGAATAAGGACTAAGACAATTGGATTAGGTAAGAACATATAACATACTTTGTTTACTTTGTTCATCATATGTAATCATTTCAATCATAACAATTTATTATTGTGCAATTCTTATCTACAATATCTTTTAGATAATAAATTCATTTGGTTGTGTTACTAGATTTTTAGTGATCACAATTTGGGGTTGGAAACAGGGATATGGGTAAAGAATTTATTCTATCTGATCCTAGTTTGTTTATTCTTAAGCTTTTTGTACAATTATTCAGATATGATTTTCATGTAGAAAACCCCCTCTTTTCCTATTTATTTAAGGAATTTATTGTACCTAATGTTATAAAATTTTCATTTTTCATTGATTGATACTTTAAAATTTATGCAATATGGGTTTTAGAACTATTTTATATCTATATTTAATTTGATCAACTAATCGTTGATTTAAAATTTTCTGATCAATTTTTTAACCTCATAATTTTTGATACAGAAAACTAAACTTTTACTCTTTAAGAAATACTGATTTGTATCCAATTTAATTTTTAGAGTTATACACCGATTTTAAATGAATTTGCATTTAAATTGGATTTCATATCATTCATATCACTTTATATGCACATATTACAGATGTTATATTTCCAGAATCATTGATCTTATTGGCTTAGATTGAAAATAGAGATGGAAAAATCGAAAATAATCAACAATCAGAACATCAACAAAGAAATTCCTACAACATCAAGAGTATTAACTCAGATTCAAACAGAAAAAATCAGTCCATCAGCTAAGATGGTAAACAAAAAATTGAATGACGAGATTGAACAAAATAACACCCAAAAGGAGATTGAAGAAATAGAGATACAACAAATAACACAATTCAGGAACAATGAATAATTAATAAGGAAGCATTTGTTATAGCAACAAACAATGTAAGAAATATGGTCAATCAAACTGTAGAGTCTGCAAGAAATATTGTTGATCAAGTAGGTATAGAAATTGTAGAGGAAATTGTATAAGAATCTCAAGGACCGCAACCCATGTATGGGATGCTACAAAGTAGAAGTAAAGATATTGAAGTTGCAGTCGTTATTCCGATACAAACAAAAGAACCGAGGAATGAACATCAATTTCAAGGGTCAAATAGAGAGAAAGAAGTACAAAGACCCACTGGATAAAATAATAGAACCAAAAATCCATATTAATCAACAAATCAGGAATAACAGAACAACACAACAACCATATGTGGAAGCACCTCAGAATATAATTGATCCTTTCACTCAATTGTTTAGAGAATTAAATGAAATGCGTAACTCAAAAGGCTTATGCAGAGACAATCACTCTTCTAGCACAAGAAAATCAAATACTCAGGGATAAAGTTAGAATGATGTCGAAGTACCAATTTCAAAACTGCATAGACAAAAAGCGAATTCTAAAAGACCCCGCAGAAAGTAAATCAGGAATTAACAGAGATCAAAGAATAATGATAGTCGAACCAATTGATGATACATATGATCATCCAAGTCAAAATAGAAAAAATCAATTTTATGAACCAGATAAACCAGATTATTATGGTTTTGACCCAAAAGCACCACAAGATAACAAGTGGAATAACTATTTGGAGGATTTAGAGGTAATGAGAGAAGAAATTAAATTATTAAAAAGCAAACAAGGAGGTGGGCGTCTAGATGAAGTATTAAAAGAGGCTAGCAGAATACAACTTGCACCACATCTTGCGTCTGCATCCATCCCACCAAAGTATACTCTCCCCAATTTTGAATGCTATGATGGCACTAAAGATCTCGCAGCTCATTTAAAATATTACCATCGAAATATGACCCGCTGGTAGCAGAATGATATCATCATGTGCAAATATTTTCCCTCTAGTTTAAAAGGATCCGCATTAACTTGGTTTGATAATTTACCAGAAGGAACAATACATTCATATACACAATTGGCCAGTAAATTTCTGGAAACATACATGTACAACAAACCCGCGAATGCTGGAACGCATAAGTTATTTGCTCTCGCATCATGGACCGAAGAAACTATTCGAGATTACACTGATCGCTGGCAATCAATATGTCAAGCTACAGGTAATGTCAGTCCAGATATCACCATCAATTGTTGTAAATGGGGAATATCAGACCGCATGAACCCGCTCTTCATAGATATTCACGGTGTAAATCCAAAAACTGAAGAATATTTAACAATAATTATTGAGAAACATGTAATACTTCAAGATATATAAAGACAGAATCCAAGAGAAATTTCTCAAAATCAGAAAACCACGCATAAAACTAGTTTCGCTGAACCAGCATCAAGTTTCGAAAAACGAATTACGGACGAAACTCCTTCTAATGATTTTAAGCGGGGCAGAGTGGATGGTGAAAGAAAATTCAACAAACAATTCGAATATCGAGTTTTTATTAAACTCAATACTGGGTATTCTAGGATTTTAAATTCAATTAAGAATAAACAAGATTTTGAATGACCATGGTCCAAAGGAAGGCAACCTCCGCAAATATAAAATTCCAAAAACTACTGTGAATATTATTATTTCTATGATCATGCTACAAATAAATGTAGTAACCTAAAGATACAAGTTCAAAAGTTAATTGATGTACGCACCATATTCATGAAAAAACTCATGTGGAATAATATAATTGGATAGAACAAGAAGCGAGACCGCAGCAAGGATTGATCCACTCAGCATGAAATCAAATAAAACAAGAAAGACCCGCATCATAAGGTACGAAATATACAAAAAATATACGGGACAAGCCTCATGACAGGATATAGATAAGATTAAATAGCTGGAAAGAGATAATTTATGAGAGACCTTGAAAATTCTTATAAACACCATACTCAAAGACAGAGAAAGGGGTCAGAAAAACATTAGAAAAAGAATAAGGACTAAGAGAATTGGATTAGGTAAGATCAGATGGGCATACTTTATTTAATTTGTTCATCATATGTAATCATTTCAATCATAACAATTGTTTTATTACTATGCAAATTTTATCTACAATGTCTTTTAGACAATAACTTCATTTGGTTGTGTTACTAGATTTATAATAATCACAAGTAAGTTAGGAGTTCAAGGGGTGCGGATGCTTTCGATGCGTAGTAACTGCAAGTGACGGCTGTAGGAGACTGAAGAGGCCGGCTTCCGACGCTGGATTAGATAAAAAAAATTGGGATGGCGTGGGATTAAACAATATAAAAATGTGGATTGATTGGTTGAGGGCCTTGAGGCTAATGCCAAATATCTAGGAAGAGAGAAAAAGAAAATTTTGAGAAGATTCGGCATGCCAAAATTCGTCTATGAGATGAGATATGCAAGGATTCAATCGAATGCATAAGGTGAGATGAGTCCTGAAATGCTCCCATTTGTAAACCATCGAGAATTATGTTAGAGCGAGAAGCTGTAACTTAAAGAAACCTGACTTAGTTTGGGGCTTGTAGAATTAATATATGGTTATTGGAAATCTCAACACACTCTATAAACTTCAGGGTGCCAAAAGGTGATTTAAATACTAGTTTACCCTTCCCTAATAACTAATCTTAAAATCATATTATACTCAATTTCACAAGCTCTCATTCTATTTTTAAAAACAAAACCCAAAATCATTCACTCTCTCCTCTATTCCAAAACCTAACGATCTCATTTCTTCCAAATTTTTTTGAAATCAATCAATAGTCGTCATGGTCGCAAACCTTAGACCATGACAACTTTTCACATGAATGTTAAAAGTACGAAAAGTCGTCATGGTCTTTGGGTTTCGACCATGACGACCCTTATTGTTAATTTTTACTGAAGACGAAGGTTTTCACTGAAGACGAAGAGTATAGTTAGGGTCGTATGGTTTTACTTAGGGTCTTCATGGTAATATTTAGGGTCGTCGTGATTTTATTTCTGACCATGATGATTTTCATAGCATGATAAAGTTGCAGGTAAGGGTCGTCATTGTTGGACGCAAGGTTGTTACATATCGGATTTCGGTTCGTATCGGTCGAGGGCGATACACTGGTACCTCGGTATATCGGGGAAATTTCAGTTCAAATATCGGTGAAATATCGGTCCATTTATTTTATACCTATAATTTTATGAAAAAATACTAGTTCACATTTTATAATTATAAATATATTTTAACACGTTATAACAAAGGTTTTTTCACAAAGTTTAGAAAGAAAAACTAGTAATCATCTAAAATATATAGATCCATAGATTTCATACAAAGTTCAAACTTGAAACATAAGAAAAACAAGAACAACTTCAAAGTTCATCGTCTAAAATGCTAATTAAACAAGGATATTACAATTCTAATCGAAATCATTAGATTAATTATAGATATTATCATTCATATATAATTTTAAAATATCATAAAAAATATGAGTAATAATTGAAACCCTAAAACAAGGATTTTTTTTTTAAATAAATAATTTTTTTAAAATAATTTTTTAAAATTTTTTAAAATTGTTTCGATTTTTTTAGTTTTTTTAATTTTTTTTTTAGTTTGATTTTTCAAAAAAAAATATCGTCCATATCGGCCAATATTTCGGTCAAATATCGTTGGCCGAAATTTCGGATTTCGTCTTCGTTTCACCCCGAAATCCGAAATTTCGGCCGAAATTAATTACATAGGTTGGACGTTAAGACCATGACGACCATTGCATAATCGCCATGGCAGTAACCCCACGAACATGACGATCCTTGCCCGTGTCTTTCTTTTCCTTCAATAATTCGAAAGTTTTAACCAAAAATTCGACCATTTGAATATATTATTAGTTTACTAATCGATTTTAAGCTAAGGATTCTTTATTTTGAGCGTTGTAATCACTCATTTCTTAAACCATAGTTTTTTAAAAAAATTCCCTCCAAAAAACCTTCTTCTTCTCCGCTCATTAAAAAAAATCTCTAATTTTAATCATAACTATTATCTATATAATTAATTTAATCTAATTAATTATTAAAACTAATCATGTATTAGATCTAAGTAAATAAAAATTATTTAGCAATTTATGAAAATATATGACTAAAAGGTAGGGGATATTAGTAAACATATATTAGGACTAAATCAGGATTTTACGACAGGAGGACGCACAAAATCTATGAACTCTTAGAGTGTGTACCAAAATCTCTAAGAATGGGATCGAGACAAGGAGATGATGTAATGTAACCAACCGAAGTGACCTAAACATAACGCATATCTTCAAAACATTACTCAAGTAACCAAGCAAAAGTGATTGGAATATAACAGAGATCCAACAAATGTTACTCAAGTAACTAAGCGAAGTGATTGAATATGTTATGCAAATATTAGTCCTCAACGACATTACTCAATTAACCAAGCAAATATTACACAGCTCCTCCAAATATCCTTCTAACCAGCCTATAAAAATTGTCCTGTTCTGCTCAAAAATAAAAACAGAAGACCTAAACCAAAGTATTTGATGCAAAATGACTGGTTCAACTTTCAGGAAACTAAACAATAGCATTTGCAGCACTAGCAATCCTTGGCCACAGATCAGCACATTCCTTTCCAATTGGTCCAGTAATTGCAGATCCTGAAATTAACCAGCAGAAGGAATTAATATATAGTCTTCTGTATAAGAGTCGGACAGCCACAAAATCACAGCTAAAAAGTGACGAACTGCACATAACATCCAAACAATATCAATATCAGCTACAGCATTAACATGAATGCCTATATTCGGCCATTCACAAGAGAAATAAAAGGATGTACCTTTCATTTCTCCCTTAGGATTCACAATAACTCCGGCATTATCTGCAAATGTAAGGTTCAATGGACGTCAGAACAAGAAAGCAGAACAATGTATAAACAAAGAAGACATTACATTTCAGTGACATCGAATTTCAGTAATGAGGTTACACACTCTAATGTATCAGACATGCCTAATATAAAGGTGTGCGACCATTACTAACATAAAATAGAACCCAGGAAAGTTGAAATTCTCTTATACAAGTGATGAGAATCATGCATCAGAACAAGAAAGTTATCAAATAGTGAGTCTCCTAGATAAAACAGGCACATATTCAATAACCTCAGACCTCTGTCATATCAGTCAATGCAACCATTCTTCAAGTCAAAGGGCAGTCTACAAGTGTTAATATCACAAACCCTACACGAATACATTCCAAAGAGAGAACATCCCAGATCAAGCCAGTGTATGCAGCATTGTCAAATAAGAGCCATAACATCAGGAATGTTAGTAATCAAATGTGGGTGCGTGCAGCAATTCATTGTAAACATTCTTCATTTTGTTTCAGCAAATACAATGTTTTTCAAATCAATCTACAGTTCATTGAACAAAACAGAACATTAAATGGGACAAAGTAATCTAACCTTAACCATATTAAGTCCACACAAGTTCAAATGATTTATACAAGTGATAACAATCGTGCATGGAAACTAATAAGTTATCAGTTTCATAGATTAAACAGGGTACATAATCAACAATATCGAACATCTCACTCGTATCAATCTGTGCAAAGTGCAGGCAAGAAGTGTTATACATCATAAACCTTGACACAAATACATTCTGGTGCAGCATTGTTCATTTTAATATTTCAGGCCCTATTGAGTCAGCATTCTTCATTTTGTTTCAGCAAATACAGTTTTTTTCACAGCAATCTATTTCATTGAACAAAACAGAACATTAAAGGGGATAAAAGCAGAATTATACTAGCAAATACAAAACCTAATAGTATTGAATCCAAAGCCCCAAAAATAGTGATTAAAGAGGAAAAATCACCTTCGAAGTACATGAAAACACCATCTTTACGGCGCCAAGCTTTACGTTGTCTAACAATAACAGCAGGCATGACTTTTTTCCTAAGATCAGGTTTACCTTTCTTGACAGTAGCCATAACCATATCACCAACACAAGCAGATGGTAATCTATTAAGACGACCCTTAATACCTTTAACAGATATGATGTAAAGATTCTTAGCACCAGTATTATCAGCACAATTCACTGTTGCTGCTACTGGAAGACCTAATGACATCCTAAACTTACTTCCTGCTGTTCCTCCACGACCTACAAAATAAATAAATAAAAACAAAATTTAATCAAATTGATTGATATATTAATCTTGATTTCCAGACTAACATAACAAACTTATGTTCAAAAGAGATGATGGATTACGTTTAGCCATTTCGAGAGATTTGAGTGAGTAGACGACGGCTTCCTTGGGTCTGTTGTTGCAGCAGCAGAAAACTTTTGATTAAAGGTTTCGTGGTTTATATATGGAAAATGGGTCTTTTTGATTTAGGGTTTTCAACTTCGCCTATGCGTTATTCTGTTTGGGTTAAGGCCAGAGGTGGAAGCCAATTAAGTCATTCTCAGCACAGGCCCAATCCTATGTCTAGTTAATGTTCATGGTAGCCTAATTAGGTGTGAGCATGGTCCGGATTTAGTCTGGTTTTGGTCTCATCTGCATTCATCCATTGATTATAAAATTTCCTTTATTTTTAATTTTCCATCCAAAAAACCGTTAATTTGGTGTTCATGTGAATCCACTATTTACATAAGATATGTTTTTGACCAGTGATGATGATACTATTACCAAAACAAGATATATAGCAAGTAACTTGAGAACACGAAAACCCTTTTTTATCTGTGCTTTGTACTTGATGAATCAATTAGTTTGTGATGTGAATAAATTTTAATAACCTATGAAAAGTTATCATTAAAGATTTGATAATTACAAATAAAATCGACCTAAAAATCTTTACAAACAAAAAACTTTAACCCAAACATATACAACAAATCTTATAAATAAAAGATACAGACAAACTCTCGCATTAGAAATTTATCTTAATCTAAATTCTACAACCATGAAGAATATGGTTTTGATTTTTGTACTCAATCAATGTGTAACACTTACATTTTTGACAAAGGGGTAACATAATAATTCTACATACCATGGCCAAAACAGTCAATCATGAGTAAAATAGTAATTTTACATATTAGGGGAAAAACGGTCATCCGGGGATAAAATAGTTATTTTACACACCAGGCTCAGGGATAAAATAGTCATTTTACACACCAGGAAAAAACGGTCACTCATGGGTAAAATATCATTTTACCAAAAGTCGAGATGCTTACTTAAGGAAGCATCACTACCACCTATATTGCTTACCAGAGGAAGCATTATAGTGCTAAGGTATTATTATGCCGTGATGCATATTCGAGGATGCATCACTCGGTGTGACGGTAGACAAATGTCTCATCCCCTTCTTTTCTCTACTAGTAGAAATGCTCATAAGAGATATACAGGGAGGAGGTGTTGGTTAGAAGTTGATGCTTACTCAAGGAAGCATCACTGACCCTACGAAGCTTACTCGAGAATGCTTACTCAAGGAAGCATCACTGTCCCGTGTAGCTTACTTGAGGAAGCATCAGTCCCTTATGTTGCATATCCGAGAACGCATTATAGTGCTAAGGTGCTATTATGCTGTGATGCTTACTTGAGGAAGCATCACTGACCCAATGTTGCTTACCCGAGAAAGAATTATAGTGCTAAGGCACTATTATGACGTGATGCTTACCCAAGGAAGCATCAATGCCCCAATATTGCTTACCCGAGAAAGCATTATAGTGCTATTACGCCGTGATGCGTACCCAAGGTAGGATCACTAACCCAATTTTGCTTACCCGAGAAAGCATTAAAGTGTTAACGCACTATTATGCCGTGATGCTTACCCAAGGAAGCATCACTGCCCCTATATCGCTTATACGAGAACGCACCGTAGTGCTAAGGCACTATTATGCCATGATGCATACTCGAGGATGCATCACTAGTAGTTGCAGTCGACGGATGCCATTTATTCCCCTTTTATATACTTGTAGAAATGCTCATAAGACATATATGGGGAAGAGGTGTTAGTTTGAAGTTGATGCTTATTCAGGAAGCATCACTGACCCTACGAAACTTACTCGAGGACGCTTATCCAAGGAAACATCATTGTCCCGTATAGCTTACCCGAGGAAGCATGTGACAACCCGAATTTTCGGACTTCCAGTGGACTCAGATTCGACCTTGTGGGTCGGGTCAGATCCAGCTAGCAAGTCCAAATATCCGAATTGCCACTCATTTAGAACCATATTTTTTGTTTTAAAATATTTTTATAAATAAAAATCTTAAATTCAAACTCAAATAAATTTTTTTTAGACGAAATATAATATTACTTTTAAAATTACATAACTTTAAATATAAGTACACAATTGAAACAAAACAACACCTCGATTTAATTCAAAACGTAATACCCAAATCCCCGTGATATATAATAGTTCTTTTACGTTAGTTTTCATTCTCTTTGGAAAGGGAGGAAAGATAGGGGTGAGCAAACCACAGTCCGGTTGGGAGTTTCCAAAAACAACAGAGTGCATCGATAATCAAACATATACAACCGATACAATAATTAAAACCATGTATACAAATTCTCAGTACTTACTTACGCAATTTTCAGTCAAAAATAATTAAACTTTTCTTATTCACAATCTTCAACCTTTAATTCTAGATTCCTAATCGAGTTTTTCCAGGATTATTCCGGATACCATCCAACCGTTCCCCGAGTGGATTCTTGAGAAAATATCAGTTGTCCTGAACTTCCTGACAGCTCAATAATTTTTTCTTTTTTTTTTTCTTTCCAACAACTACTTAATCAAATGAAAGATCCATTCACCAACGTATTAAATTTACTTTCTCAAACTAAAATTTAATTCCATTCACTAATATTCTAGTATCAATTTATTTAACAGTAACACGATATATATTGCCACACGAAATCAAAACTTAAACTCAAAATACGGAGAATAGTTACAAAAAAAGAAAAATAGATTGTTGTTAAATGAGTAACAAAGAAGTGGGGTCTTAAAACACACGAAAAAAGATAAATAAGGAAGTGACGCTTCAATTTAATTGTGTCCGCTTGAATGGTAAAAGCAATGGAAGCAATTGGAATACAATGAAAAATGCAGGGGGCCATTATTAGTTCATTTAGAAATAACAAGGGTTAAATCAAGATAGATATAGGCATGTTAAAACAACGGATAATGATAGTTAAGAAAATAAAGATAAATAAAGGAATTAAGGTTTGTAAAAAGTCTTACAACTTAAAGAGATCCCATGTGCTATCACAATCCAAGTTAGTTAACCTGGATAAAGGAAAAATAAGTATTAGCTCAGGTTTAATTGGGGTAAAATGTTATTGAAATAAAACCAAACTTATGTTTTTATTTGTCTCAAAACAGGTGTGATATCAATAGTCAGAACTTTTTTTTAAAAAAAAAGAGCTACCGCCGCAAAACTCAAGTAACGTAGTTTCGTTTTGAAATGGCAAGAATATCCTCATGTAAATTCCTTTCCTCACCATTTATCTCTCTATTGATATTAAAGAGATTTTCAAAAAGAGGGGATTGGAGATGATTAAACAACATATTTTTATCCCAGTCTAAGCTTTCCTTGATGCTGTTCTTAGTAACTAATCTAACTAATTTAAAAGCAAGAGAATTTTTACTACACTGGATTTTGTTGAGGTTCCCCAGCACAAAAGAGATCACTTCATAACTTCTTCCAATCGTTTGATGGTAACTCAAACTGAATCCGCTTTGAACTTCCTTCATGTAATTTAGGGTCTGCAACTCCTTGGACCACTGCACATCTAGGTCAGCTTATGTTCTTGTTCCATTGATGTCTCCTCTCTGGATAGAAAAAGTTCTGGCTCCAATGAAGCTACCTGAGAAGGACATAGCAAACAGAGCAACATTAGTCCAAGTAAAGGTATGAAAGTTAACATTACTAACTGGCAAGTTATCACTTTCTAGCGTGCAAATGCTAATAATGATGTCAAATTTTTCTCTGTAGTGATTTCTCAATATGCTTCTTGTTTCTTCATCAGAAACTTGGTAGTAAAGGTTATTGATGATTGTGAGTTACTCTGTCAAAGTTGTTTATGTATTGTTTCATGTTGAGGGCAGTGAAATCAGCAGTATGAGTGACACCTTTGAAGACCAGATCACATCTATCTTTCCATATAAACCATGCAGTTGTAGCATAAGAAGAATTCCATGTTGAAGCAAGGTTATCAGAAGAAAAAAATGAAGTTGATCCAATCATGAAAACTGGTAAATATTTGGAAGATATTGTGATTTTCACCAAACATCTTATTCAAATCAGAAGTCGCATATGGGCAGAACATGAGACAGTGAGAGATATCTTCTGGAGCACTTTTATATCTACTGCGGATAGGGTCAATATAATGGAGAATAACAACAGTTCTAGCATTAGTGCGGAGAATTACCTGAGCACACTTACACATGAACATGTAGATATAAGAAGGTGAGTCCATTTCCCAAATGTCCTTCCAAGCAGTGTTGATGGTATCATTAATATATTTCTCTTCAAGCTTCTTGTTATAAAGAGATTTGGCAAAAAAATCACCTTTTTCACTTAATCCCCAAGAGATAATTTCATCTTCAAGAACATTGATGTGAGTATCAAGAATAGCAATTTGATCTTCAGGAGAAAACCAGAGAGCAATAGAATTAGGATCCCAGTTTCCTTGAGTATTTATAAGCTTACTAATATGAGTCAGTTCATGAGGAAATTTTTTAGGTTTTTCCAATAGGTCCCCATTACTATTAACCCATATATCATACCAAATCAAAATTTTCTGACCATTTCCCACTTTCCAAATCTGGTATTTTTGGATGTTTTTCACTCTATCCAGGATGCGTTTCCAGATCCAAGAGTCGGAACTTTTTTGGAGTGGTGTCCATTCTGCCTAAGTCCTGGCTTTCATAGTGCTTAACCTTCATGATGGAAGAAAGAAGAGAGTCTGGTTCCTATATAAGCCTCCATCCAATTTTAGTAATCATAGCCTTATTAATATCTTTAGGTTCCTGAAACCAAGGCCACCTATCTCTTTTGGTTTACAAACAGAGTCCCAAGTTATATAGTACAACCATTTTGGTTTATTAGGGTTTTTGTTCCAGAAGAAGTCCCTCTAGATTTTGTTCATATCCTTACAAGTCTGTTTAGGGAGTTTGAAATAATTCATTTGGTAAGTGCAAAAAGTAGAAGTAACATTAGCTATCAAGGTAGCTCTCCTAGCAGGAGTGAGTGATTTACTTTTCCAAGCTTTAAGGTTGAATTTGAGGTTGTCAATGCATGGTTGAAAAGCTTGAATTTTGCTTCTTTTGGTAAAAAGGGAAGAGCCAAGGTATTTATCTTGAGTATTGATTATCTGAACACCCATATCAACACTTATGTTAGCTGCTATGAAGGACATGTGTTCTTACTAAAGAAAATACCAGATTTAGAAAACTTAATCATTTGGCTAGAAGAAGTGCTAAATTGCCTGAAGATTTCCACTAGGTTTCTACTCTCATCCAGATTAGCTTTGCAGAAGACCATAGAATCATCGACAAAGAGAAGATGACAAATATAAGGAGCCGCATGACAGATTTGTAACTCATGAATTAAGCCAATATTCTCAGCATGAAGGAATTTCCTAGAAAGGGCTTCCATGCAAAGGAGGAAAATATATGGAGACAAGGGGTCTACTTGTCTTAGGACTCTAGAAGGTTTAAATTTTTTACCAGGAACACCATTAACCAGAACAACAAGATTGGTAGTAGAAATGCATTAATAGATGAGGTTATACCATCTTTCACTGAAGCCCATTCTTGACATAATAGCTATAAGAAAATTCCAATCAACTCTATCAAAGGCCTTAGCCATATCAATCTTTATACCCATAGTACCATTTCCGTCTTTTTTCCCACCTTTGGTGTTCATATGATGGATAAGCTCATGAGCAATGGTTATGTTTTCAGAGATTTTCCTATCATGGACAAGAGCAGACTGAAAGGGGGATATAAGCTTAGGAGGAAGGGGTTTCAATCTCTGTGCAAGAATCTTGGAGATGATTTTATAAGTGGTGTTGCAAAGAGAAATAGGCCTGAAATGTGAAGGAGAAAAAGGAGCATCAATTTTGGGGATGAGGGATATAAAGGTGGAGTTCATTTCCTTGAGAATAAAACCAGAAGTGAAGAAGTGTTGAACCATGTTGACAATGTCATTGCCCACAATGTCCCAAATAGCCTGGAAGAAATTAGGAGGAAAGCTATTGGGACCAGGAGCCTTGTCTCCTTCCATACTAAAGATGACATTTTTGATTTCAGTTGCATCCGGAGTAACCAGAAGATGATTATTAAGCATAAATGGAACTAGGAATAAGATCGAGAATAGCTTGATCCAGAATAACCGTCTCAGCAATGGTCATTTGCTCGAAATGGTTGGTAAAGCATTCTGAAACCAAGTTCCCATCCGTAATTCAATTACCATTACCATCCATAGTAGCCTCGATCTTGTTTCTTCTCATATATTTTTTAGCAGAAGTATGAAAAAATAAGTGTTCTTGTCACCAAGTTTTATAGATTGATCCCTACTTTTAGTTTTCCAGAATTTTTCCTGAATGTTTTACCAATAAGTAATAGTCTGATTTGCTTCCCTCAGGGAAGCACCTCTATGAATACCAAATTTATTTTTGGTAATCCAATCTAACTTTTTATACTTTCCTCCAAATTGGGTTTGATATTACCATAAACAACTTTGTTCCACACTCTAACTTTGATTTTAACTTCTTTAAGTTTCCTGGCAAGAATAAAAGAAGAGGAACTAGAAATATCTAAAGATCATCATTCAGCTATAATGTCTTTGCAATCTTGGTGGTCAAGCCAAGGGACAAAAAACTTAAAGGGAATGCTTCCTGAGTTCCAATTTGGGTTGGAATTCAGGAGGATAGGGTTATGGTTAGAGATAATAACAGAGAGATTGGAAATAGTAGTATGGGGAAACAAGTCTAACCAATTTTCAGAGGCTAACCCTATATAAAGTCTTTGTTCAATAAGCATGTTACAATCCCTTCTATTGTTCCAGGTGTTGATGGTGGATTTTTGACGAAGGAAAAAATTATAACATTGCCTTTGCTCAGCTGCAGAAGCATAAATGTATATATATGTATAAAATTTCTGACCCGACATCATAATTATAAATACATACGGATATCTTACATTCCGCAAGAGAATTGAGAATGCATATTCAGCTCGAGGCTAAAATAGCCCATAGCTTCTTTATATATGTATGCTTCTTCAAAATTTCAGGGCTTTACCCAACTAAATCCTCGTTATTTCATGAGCGTCCATGTGAACTATTTGTATCAATAAGAATATGTTGATTATACAAAATTGCGAACATTCATAAATAGAGGCTATGTTATATCTGAATGAAAACGCTAACTAGATGCATACCATCTAATTGCAGAGTCCATCAAATATTATCTCAAGTTGCAAACTTTCACAGCTGAATCTCTTGAAAATGTTTTGTATGGACTGGATAAAATTAAGCATAAATGCTAACATTAAATCTCATACAATCGAGAAACCCTAAATATGGCCACGCCATTAACTAGTGCTAAAACTAGTGGTGCATGGGAAATAATCATGGATTAGCAAGTGCCATCCTTAGATAATCCTAGCCACACTCCCAACACCAATAAGTAGTACACACACATGCGCCAAAAGGCTAGAAAAAGCCAACAAAACTAACAAAGTACGCGCCAAATGAGCCCTAGCAGTGCTAGCGGCTGCACTGGCAACAACGCTAGCATCAACGTCAACATCGTTATAGGCTACACCGCTAGCGCTGCTAGCGGCATCACTAACATCATCGCCAATGTTGGCGCCTCTGGTGCTAGTGGTATCCTTCCCCCTTGTGCGTCCATTCATCCTTGTTTGCACTAGCACCATCTAGCACAACTTACATGTTCTAAACACACTACAAATACGCTCTTGTCATGATTAGAAAAAACTCATTTAAACTCACATACTTTAAGTCCATGACTCCACTAACTCTACTAGAAATCAAAACAATTACATGAGGGGATTCTTCATGGGTTTTGGTCTGGTGGTTACAGCAACATGTGGCGTGGTAACACCCTATGATAAGGAAGTACAAAATGGTGGTAAGGCTGAAGCAGTTAATTGCGTAATAGAGTAATGGTTTCCCGAAGATTCCAAGGCACGACTTCCACTTCTCCATTTCTTCATTACTTCCATTACTTTACAAGGAAAACTGTGTATTCTCATCTATTATAAATAGGCTACTTAGCCCATTTCAGAAGGACAACAAGCTGATCATTCTCTCAAGCTCTGTTATTTTATCAATAGTTCAACATCTTTACACACAATTCAACATACAAATTCCTTCAACTTTTTTTGCTTCCCTCCCCTAAGATCAACTCATTTTCTCCCCTTGTGACCGAAGCAGAATGGAACGGCTACTATCGTGGTTTAGGGTTTCCCTGTACGATTTTGATTTATGAATATAAAAAAAGTACCTCTACAGTACATTGTTTTGCCTAAAATCAATTTTTAGGTACTGACACCAGGTAAAGGGACAAGCAGTATAACCCAATCCATAAGATTTAACTCATCAATTTTATTACTAAAGATATCAGCTCCAACAAGGTTAATGGGGTGACTACCAAATTTTTCATGGTCATGGATGACAAAATTGAAATCTCTCATGATCAACCAGGGGTGGGAGAGAGCATTAGCAGTTTCCTCCAGTCTTTTCCAAGTTTGAAGTTTGTCTTTTGTAGCATAAGGGCTGCCATAATAGCCAGTAAACATCCAGGGGATATTATTAGCTGAGGAAATGATGGAATTGATGTGATTTGGGAGGATTCTAGGATAGTAACCTGGAGGAAAGATTTTCAAGCTAGACTAAGGACACCAGCAGTGCTAATATAACCTCTAGGATCAACATACTAGAAATTAGTAACCCCTATCTTACCCAAGATGGACCTAAGGTTTTGGTATTCCTGTTTGGTTCCAGTTAAGAAGAGAAATCAAGATTATGCTTATTTAAAACATCATTAAGGTAGTTACTAGTTATCCTCCTACCCATCCCTTAATAATTCCAAGCAAGAGATGTAATAAATTGTCAGAAATAAGAAACAACAAGATAAGTAAAATAATTATAATGTATCCTCGCATATATCCAGATAAATAAGTGAGCATGTTATAGAGGCAGTTAAAGGACCATATTATGATGAGAACATGAACCCCTAAGAGCACAACATTAATGCAAGAGAAGCAGGTAAATTGGGTTAGCAACATTACCTCATGGGGATGGTTGCCTAGGAAGTCCACATATTTGCCAATAGTTATACCAGGAGCAACACCAGGTTCCTCACTATGTGGGGAGAGGTTCACATGGATAGAAGGTTGGGAGGAGTCTTTAACCTTCTTAAAGTTGACCACAACTACCTCCAAACAATCATTCTTTCTCTTGGCATCATGATGAATCTCAGGCCTAGGGGGATCACCTTTGTTGTTTCATTAGATGTGTCTTGATCCTTTCCCTTCTGTCTGGCAGACCCTTTGATGTTAGACGAATTTTTCTTAGGAGTAGGAGTTTCACTTTTATCCCCAGGGATGATTTTCTTGTGTTTCTATTGTAAGCAATAGCCTTCGGATTTTTGAATCGGAATGTGTCTTGAATAGAGTCTTGAAGACCGGCTGTGAAGATTATATGTTCATCAGTACCATCAAGATTATTGGTACTATTGTCTAGAACAATCTTACGGCGGGCTTTCTTATCTTGATGGTAAATTCAATTGCAATGTCTTTATCCGAGTAGCTTCTCTTCTGAGCCTTAGCTATGATATCCAAATTTTGTTGAGAAGTTTTAGACGAGATATTAGTTTTAGGAATGACCATTTTGTGAGAGGATTCAAATCTTTCAGCACATGGAGGACTAGGATGATCGAGGATCCTGCAACCTTGCATAATTGAAGACCATTGAGAGAAAACCCAAATTCAAGCCAGTGAGTAATAGTTGGGTTTCATAAATATTTACTCCATATTTCAGAGCCCTGGTAATATCAATGGTCAGAAAGACATCCAAGTTCCCATGTCGGGGATTATATGACTTGGAACCCTTTTGACAAGAACCCATATCATAACCGAATAAAAATTTGTTTCATCAATGAAATATGGTCCAAAGGGAGGAAATTCAATGAGCACTAAGAGTTTTCCAAAAATGTATCTTGTTCCACCTTTTCTAAACAACTTGCAATGTTATATACATCCCATCTTTATGGAGTAGTAGTTCCTTCTTTTTTTCCACATATCAACCTCCGCCTCTCTATGCGAATCCTAATTATTTTTTATGAATCTAGAGATGTTACGAGTATTATGGGATACCTTTCTCCAGAGTTTTCCAATGAAGGTCCATTTCCAGTCAGCCTCATGTTTTAGAATGATATTTTGAGAGTTCACAAAGACGTTGGGAAACAAGTCTTCAGGAATGTTAAGGGTGGAGTTCATCTGATTGACAATGTATCCATGGTTTTTTCAGGATTGGAATTGGAGGAGGAATCCATGAGAAAAGAAATGAGGATGATGAGAAGAAATTTTCCAGGGTAGGAGAGGGACGTCCTAAGAAGGGGAATTTAGTTTTAATATGAATATTTTGATTTGGTTGGCTAGTCAAATGAAGGTACATCACGGGTTTTTCTTTATTTAGATAAACATAAAAAACATAGCAACCCTCTTCTACAGCTACTGATATGGCCAATAAGAAGGAAACAACTCAAGTCCTTTAAGTACAACTCTGAAAAACTTTATAAACCCCATATGACCAGCTACAAAGGTATTAGGAAGGTGGAAGTTTCGGGGACTAGCTATTGGAAAATATTTATGGGTGTACCTGTAATAAGAACAAAAAGAAAATTTGTGCAAGATATAAAATATGGGAGCATAACAATACCTTAGATACTCATTTGAATCAATCACACATGTGATGAAAAAATTTGCTCTGCTAAATTCAGCTTTGCACACCCCAGAAAAATATAAACAATACACCCCAAAATGGTTCAAGCCAGTGATGCAGCTTGGTTCCTCTATTATAGAACCATAGGTCCCAGCTTTGTTTAAAACCCCCCATAGGATTTTAAAAGCTCTACACCAGCCCAGGAAAAGCGTGTTTTTTTATTTCTGCCACTTGTAGGAGTGAAAAACCCAAATGTGCCAATTAATGTCCATTTCTTCCTTACCTGCATATAAAAAAATATATGAAGAATCATTAGCCTAGATTTTTCAAGAGATGAAACAACGGGAGTGATTAGACAGCACAAGGGGCAGTTAATAAGCATAAGGAGATGAAAATCGTATTGGGAACCACTTGGGTTAATGCGCTTTAAACCATTAAAAAGTTAGATAGATGTCTCTTCCAGTCTTTAATTATATAGAAAATTGGATATAACCAAAGCACTTCATCTTTTTCCTTCACCCATAAAACTTGAATTTCAAATTTCCTCATTCTTCCAAAATACCAAAGATTAGAATTCAAATCATCAAGATGCCAAGAGTAATGTATGAAGATGAAGGCAATCTCCACGAGGTCCCTGGAATGCTGGAGGAGTGGACTCTTGATTGGCACCCTGTTGATTTGAGACTCGAGTCTCTGCCTTATGGTATTCCTTATCCAAATGGTTGCGAGTATATAGAGTACACTTACGATTTTGAATGGCACTGGGAGACTCTGTAGTATAATCGTCTTTTGAAGCTTGAAGAAAGTTGTGATGGATATCCTCCAGGATTTGGTCCACTTCAATAGACTTTGAGAAGGCTTGGTCAGAATGAAAGAAGGATCCGACCAGGTAATTAAACATTTCCGTAAGATTGATTCTATTAGTATGATGCATTTGGGATTTGATTGTAATCGCCTCAATGCAGGGGGAATTAGGGGTGTTGTTAGGCAAATGATTTCTCATTTTGCTCATAGTGTGTATGAAGCTTGTAGTGGAAGTGGCAGTGGTAGTGGTGATGCAGGTGGCGATGGCTTGTTGGGAATTTTTCTTCTCTTCAAGGCCTTGGAGGTCTTGATTTTCCCCGAGAGGAAAGTCCACCAGCTGCATAAGCAAATGAAGATGGAGATCGATGGACAATCCTTGCTACCCATCCTCAACTTTGGGATTATGTAGTAACTAAAGGGATTATGGTTGTGGCCGATCGTTTTTTTGTTGCAGGAGGAGTGCAAATGGGTTTTTAATCTGAGCGGATCCCTACCAATATCATCCAAGTAATGAGAGCACATGCATTTCCTCTTAGAACTCAAGCAAGGTATGTTACTGATGGGATGGTCTTTCCAGTTTTGGATGAGTTTAATCCAAAGAATGGGAGGCTTGCAACAACTACAATCAGGGATGCAAGGGACAATAACATAGCCAATGCACCAAGAGAGCCTGTTATTACTCAACCAGCACCACTTCCAAGAAATACATCTCAGGGAACTCCACGGCAAGATAAAAATGTTGTCATACCAGTGGTGGTGCAACGAGTACAACCAATAAGTGGATGGACCCAGTATTTGCGTCCGAACAGCAGCAACCTAGGCGAATCAGGCGTCCCAGAAATCCCAGACACCCAAGGCATAGAAACAACATGAGTAAACCCCTACTAACTTTCAGGTTCCTAAGAACAAACAATACTTTCAGTTTATAGTTTTTAATATTTCTTGATACAAGGTAACTTTTTGGGTAGACAAAATGAGTTAACACCCTCAAACTTCACCAAATGGGTTTAGCAACACTTTTGAAGATGTTTATGACAATGTAGTTAAAAGACATCTTTTTTTTTGCTGGTTAAGTGAAATGATCTAGTTCTAGGGATGATATGAATGAAACGGTTATTGTAATAGTTATTGGCTTTGGATTGAGGAAAGGATTGATAAGATAAGCTATTGGGGAGGGTTAATTGATCATTAAGGTATGTTTGAAATATATGAGAATCTCAAATAATGACTAGGAATGGTTTGGTTTTTTGCTAATGGATAGAGTATAGAGTATTATTCATAAATTTTGAGGATAGAGTATTATTCATACCAGGGTAAATGAGATAGAATCCATAAATTTAGAGGATAGAGTATTATTCATACTAGGATAAGAACTAGCCTGGTTGCTGAAAGGTTGAAGGGGGGGATTGGGGTTTGGGGTAGAAAGGTGAGTGGAAAGGTTATACCAAGAGATAGGGAAAGAGATGCGGGGTTTTGGGATATGGGTTTCAGGATCAAAGCAATGGGAGTGTTTGTACCTAAAAATTGCTCATAGGCAAAACAATTTACTGTTGAAGTACTTTTTAGGTTCGAGGATCAAAATCGTATAAAATGAGCATAAGCCAAAAAAATGGTCGTTCACGTTTTGTTTCGGTTACAAAGAGAGGAGATGGTTGATCTTATGGGAGAGAAGCAAAGAAAGTTGAAGGAATTTGTGTGTGTTGAATGATGTGTAGATATAGAGAATAACAGAGCCTGGTTGTTGAAAGGTTGAAGGGGTGTGTTGAATGATGTGTAGAAATGGGCTAAGTAGCCTATTTATAATGATTGATAACACATACTTTCCCATATAAAGTAGTGGAGGTAGTGGGGAGATGAAGTGATAAAGATTATGGGGGTAATGGGGTAACCGCCCACTTTGTCTTGGGAAGTATTTGGAAACTTCTGGATCATTACTCCACCACCTCTTCAACCGTCACCACTACTTTGTAACTTCCTTGTCATGGGTTTTTTCCACGCCGCATGGCTGTAACCACCACACCAAAACCCCATGAATAACCCATCCATGTAATATGATTTGATCTCTTGTAAGAGTTAGTGGAGTCATGGACTTAAAATCATGAGTTTGTTGTAAAACAATGCTATTAGTAAGCTTAGCATAACACATTTGTGGCATGTTTGCAACATGCAATTTGTGCTTAGCAACAATGGCGCATATAAATGTTATTGGCTCAATCAGGGTGGTTGCTAACAAAAATATCGTGGATGTGGCCTAGTTTGATGGCGCTAGCGACGAAGAATGATGCTGGCACATGCAAGGAAAGAATAGCACTGGCACGGCTAAGGGGAATGGCGCAGCGGCAGCATGGAGTAGCACTAGCGTAGACGCTACCGCTGCTACTATCGCTGCTTGTTGGTGTTCGTTGGCGCGGATGCATGTTGGCTTTGTTGGATTATTGGATTGACACGTTCATGCGGGGAGCATAGCTAGGGCTTACTAGGGCTGCCACTTTATGAAGGACCGAAAATTTTCCCTCTAGTGAATTGATTTTCAACCCATCCAACAAGGCTAAACCCCGTTCCGTCACTTAGAAGAAAAATGAATAACGATTTTTTTTTTATTAACAAGCTACAAATAAATAATATTTTTCTAAACGTGAAAAATCAACTGCTCACAAAAAAAGAAAACACATAAATATGCTTAACATAGATTCAAGTAGTTCATAAATTGAAACCAGAAAATCATTTAAACATATACAAGTGTTTGTAGTTGAAATTAAAAACTCTGAACAATGATGAGTTTTGATACACAAGGAATTCAACATATGAAATATTCAAGAAAGTTTTACACAAAACTAACATTCAATTTGCACATTTAAACACCCCATGAGTGACCTATGATATATATATACAAGGACAATAACATATACCACGTTGTGTCCTTAGCTCCACGTCGTAAGCTCTTCCCAGCTTACCACATCAAGCTAGCTCCAAACTCTGTGGGAAAATAAAATAAAACGAAAGGGTGAGCCACAACCCAGTAGGGGATATAAAACAGAGAACTAGTGCCAGGAGATTTATAATCCAAAATGCCACAGGATAAAAGCAATACTATGTAATTAAACTAAGATTTGAAATTCATAAAACAAATTTAAAACATTCATAAGATGCAATTTTTTTTTAATTTAGACAAAAGTACTCTACACTTTTTATGGCTAGTGCCAACGTTAGGGTAGTCGGATACCATCCATCGTCCCGAACGATCTTCCGGTAGCCACCGAGGTGGTGGGGTGCCACTTAAGGCCTGACAGTCCTAAAGTAGAGTTCTCTAGTTTCCAAACCAAATCAGCTATCGTCAAGGAAACATCTACAATCCAAGTTATGAAAATATCCTAAATCCATAACTAAAAAATTACACAAATGTAAACATGGGCAGTATTCTGAAAACCTTACAGGAAATCGTTTTCGCGAAAGTAACATTAGGTTCGAAACGATCGAGATTGTGTGAATCCATAGTTAATTCAGAAACACTCAAGTGCCGTAAATAATAAGCAATCAAGATTACCACCATGTATGGAAAAAGAATAATATTACAAGTATAACAAGAATTTAAAACAATAAAAAAATTATGGCACGGTAGAAAATAAAGTCAGAGATGAATGTTCATGTAAATTCAGTTTTGAGTTTCACTAATAAAAAATTCACACCGGCTTCGTTATGCGGTAAAATTTAGAAAATTATAGCTCGCTCGAAACTAGATGAATCCCTCTATCACATAAAAATAAGCAGCAAAATAGTGAAATGGAAAGCTGATCTAAAAGTTCCCGTGAACATAGGGACATGAAAACGTTGCCAAAAATTTCAGTTTTGAGAGTCTCTAAAAGAAATTCATAGAACATTCATTAGGGGATGGAATTAGGCTAATTCGGTCTCTATGGAAAGATGAGAAATCCCTCTTTAACATAAAAATTATAAATAAAAATGATAAGGTGGATAACTGAGTTAAAAGTTCTCGTAAAAACAGGGACATGAAAACATTGTCAGAAAATTTCAGTTTTGAGACTCTTCAAAAGAAAATTCATTGAAAATTGATCATTCAATGGAATTCGGAAAATTTGGTTTTGTTAGAAATATGAGGAAGAACTCTTTAACATAAAAATGATAGGAAAAAAATATTGGGGTTTATAGCTGTGTCAAAACCGTCTCGACAAACAGGGCAGGAACATGTTTCAGAGAAAAAAAATCAGTTTTCGAGAGTCTTCAATCAAAAATTCGTACAAAAATAATTGGGTGATGGAATTCAGCAAAATTCAGCAAATTTAGTTTCATTGGAAAGCTGAGAAAAGCCTCTATAACATAGAAACAGTAAACAAAAGTAATGAGGTACATAGTGATGTTGTTTTAAATAGTGGCAGAAGATTCGATACTCAGACTTGTAAAGATTTGATTTTTAAACCTAATTTGTAATCCTAAAAATAAAGAAGATTAAAGTAAAATTGATTTCAAATTATGGAAAGAATTGAGACTAAGGATTCCACCATTATCTAATTTTTCAAGTGATTTAGCATTAATAATTATCTTGCAATTCATATATTCAATTTATTTAAAATATTGCCAGAGTTATATTTTCAAAATATAGTTGTAAATCAAAAGTATGAGATATCAAAAGCTCTAGACTCAGCATGACCCACCAAAAGAAAACACAACTAATTGATAAAAATCATTTTTTTCAAATTTAATTCAAAGCAAATAATTATAAAAGAATTGCAAAAAATAATAAAATAATAATTACCACTTTATTATTGGAAAAATAGCTTCCTCTATCGCCTCAGCAATGGTCTAGCTCCTCATGTTGTAAACACTCTCAAGATGTGTATTCATGGCTCAAAAATTGTTTACAAAGATGAAAAGAGTAAAAATTGTGTAATGGCGTTGCAGACAACTGTTTCCACTGTTACGGAAAGAAAGTGCTTCCACTGAAGATAAACGTTGTTGTTCTGAAGATATCCGTTGCAAATGGGTTGAAGAAACCGTTGCAGCTGAAGATAAGCGTTGCAAAGACGAAGATAAACGTTGCTCTTATGTTGAAGAAACCGTCGCATATTCCTGTTTTTCCCTATAACAACATCACTATTTTTTTCTTCCTATTTTTTTTCGATTGAAGCTGTGCTCTTTTTCACTCGATATTTTTGCTTTATATAGGCTCCACAAATCCTAACTAGTCCTTCTGGATCGATAAGGACTCAAAATCTAATTCAAAACCAACTCAAATTCTTGTTAACCCGAATTGGAGAATATATATTTTTTTTTTCTGGTTAACTTCGATTTCCAACCAATTTTACGGCCTTGAAACACTCAGAAGTGACGTGTTTTAGTCAAGTTTGATTGTTGCGTCATACTGGGATATTGATTACTTGTTTTAATCCCAAAAATCTTGGTTCCAATCAAGACAGATAGCTCTTCATGCGTGAAAGAAAATTTCCCGCCCTTGGATTTTTGAAATTGAAAGGGGGTGCCCCTATCCAATCTATGAGTGCCTTTATCAATTTTCTAGGTGCCTTTATTAATTTTCCTGGGTGCCTTTATCATTTTTTAGCAGATTTTTTCACAAATGCTTATTTCTCAAAAATACATACAAACACATAAAATCACACAATAAGTATAAAATCGAGCACTAATAATACAGAGAATTAGGAACAAATTAGACACAAAAATGTGTCTATCACATAGCAGTGTCGAAAGGTCTCAATAGAACAGAACCAAAATCACGTCTTCAGAAATTTCATATTTGATCTAGTACAAGTTAAGAACATTATGATATATAAATTGTGAAGGAATGAGGCTTCTATGCAATCGATAATTAAGATCATAAACTTAAAGTAACCACCATTCTTCTTAGCTAGAGTTTTCAATTGGGAAAGGGGAATGAACCAATTACTAACAAAACAAAAATTGAACGAAGTAATACAAACCCATATGGTGAAATCACATGAATTATCCATTTAGCACAAGATGGTGAAGAAACCACAAATTATTATAAAACCCAAAATTTATTTTCTAAAAACATTTCATATCAAGGATGAAGAAATTCAAGACATTCATAAATTTAATTGTTAGAACATTTATAACTTCATGATTACATAATACCCATTTAACGAAATTCGTAAATCATAAGTAATGAGAACGAATTAGGTCAAATCATCTATCAAAGTCAGTTGGGTTACCACAAAGAAAACAAGACATTCAAAGGAAAGAAAAACCCTTACCTCAATGCTAGCCACAATCCTTAGTCAATTTTCAAGAATAACTTGTGTTCTAAATTGGATTTAAAACCCGATCACTCTTCATTCATTATAGTTTTGAAGAAGGAGTAATATAATGAGGAAGGATATTATGGTGACAACTACAAGGGAACATAGGATTTATGGTTGGTTTTTTAAAAATACGAAAATGCCCTTACTAACTTTATTTTGTGACACATGGATATCTAAGTATCAACTATATAGAAATACTAATTAGACTCTTCCCTTACTAGGGATGGCTAAATGAGTTAATAACACCCTACTTTGGACTCAAGGCACTCACCTGGTACGTCAAAAGAAAGGCATAACAATGCTAAGATTTGTGCACCCACATTGCACAATCCTAGCACGACACGAGTATGTTGGTCTCAAGCCCATAACCCAAAATAAATTTTCCGAGTACTACCCACTTGCTGGTGCCAAGGCCATTGCATATGTGACATTAACATTGGCATTTACTAATGTTGTGGCCATAACTTTGGCCTATTTAGGATTTCTCAGTCGCATGAGACTTAATTGTTAGCATTTATGCTTAATTTTTGTGCAGTGCATACAAAACATACTCAAGAGATTCAATCGTGAAAGTTTGCAACTTGAGATAGTGTTCGATGCGACTCTGCGTTTAGATGGTATACATCTAATTAACGTTTTTATTCAAAAATGGCGTAATGTCCATTCCGAATGTTCGCAATTTTGTATAATCAATGCTTTCTGATTAATACAGATGATTTGCACATGAAATAACGAGGGTTTAGCTGGATAAAGCCCTGAGATTTCTAAGGGCGCATCTATATATACAAAAGAACTACAAGGCTAATTTATCCACGAGCTGAGTAAGTCTTCTCAATTCTCTTGCGTAATATAAGATAGACGTACGTATCCATAATTTTAATGCTGGATCAAAAATTCGTTTATTATATTTTGACAGCCAAGATAACATAACTTTTACAATTCATATCCTTATTAAAAACCCACGATCTATCGGGAGTATAAGAAATTAAAGGGGTAGTCAGAACTTGGAAATGGTAATCATTGAGAAAATCGGCATAAAAATCCTATAGTTCTCATCTAGTCACGGAGTCGGACATTTTTTTCAAAAAAACTAAACTAAACAGCCGAGTCAAATTGTCCGTTTTTGTCGACTGAAATATTTAATTTATTTTTCGTTAATACCCCTCGACCCTAGTTAAAATTTTAACCTTCGTCTTAACCAAACTCTGTAGTTCCTGTGAAGAACTTCACTAATCCTGGATGATGATAAATTCATCTCCTATTCACTCCTATGCATTTCATATCCCCCCTCTTCAATGCACCTGTGAGTATCAAAACAGTTGTGAGTATCAAAAAGTTGCTTGACACGTGGCAGCAAAGTGCGG